>ML280140.1:52343-85850 GCA_005239495.1 Nicotiana undulata
CACTACATATTTGAACGCTTAACCTCTTGCATGAAATTTTTGAAAGTAGGACTTACCCAGTTGGAGGATAATCTATGGTTATCATTCTTGATTCTTGAGGACTTGAGAAAGATTTGGATGATTATGAAGTTAGGCCCCTTATTTCTCTCTCTATATGATCTTATCTCTCTCTAAAATCAGTAGAAAATGACCCCAAATGAAGCCCCTAAACCTATTTATGAAAATGGGGTCGGGTTATAAAAATAGGAAAAATAAGCCTCCGGAACAGGCCATATGCGATCGCAGAACGGGCCGCAAAACAAGAATGTTGTTCGCATAATGCATCACGAAAAAGGTGCCCAAAATTGGGCAACACTGGCCCAATTTGCGACAGATCTGCGATCGCAAAGTAAAAAATGCGACAGAAATGCGATCACAGATTTGACACAGGATCACATTTTTCCAGCCTTTATTAATTTGATCATAACTTTGCGTAGGAATGTCCAAATGATGAATTGTTTGAAACGTTGGAAACTAGACTCAAAGAACTTTCATTTGATAGGTTGTTAATCACCTAATACTTTATATATAATTATATATGCTCGTTCAAAGTGTGGATTGGTGCAAACACCTTTGGAATTTTAGCCTGTTATGAATTTTTCCCATTTGGCTTAGCCTTAAGCTTCCTTTTGGACCTCACATCACTTATTATATGACTCATACACTTATTCATCACATCCAATTCATTTACATCATATTTAAAGCACATAAAATATTACAATTAGTCTACCTGGCAACCCGAATCCTATATTGCTTAGCAAATTTTTTCGGGGCCTTACATTCTCCCCCACTTAGGATCATTCTTCCTCGAATGAGAGGTAGAGCCTGACCCAAAAACCTAACATAACATATCTCTTTTCGATGCTACCTCAAGTCCCTAAATTTTGACTAACTCCCAAATTTTTCAGAAATTTCGGCAGCATTTCCTTTGTAACTAGGCCTATCCACCTGTTAGAGAATCACCCAAAACCATCCTAAAAACTCATCAATAACACGACAAAGCATCACAATGCATATACCCATAACACTAATTCTCAGCATCACAAGAACTACATTATCATAATGACACCTGAACATGGTCTGCACATTTTCAGATCATAACACCTATAAGGTACCTTTCAAGTCAAACTTAATTGATATACAACCAGGCGAAAACATTTTCCTTCCACGACACTTTCAGCCTTCAAGGTGGCCTCGTCGACTTACAAGCTTTGCCATAACACATTCACAGAAGCAATCCCAACCCCTAAATTTACCTAACAAGGATGATAGCTAGATACCTCGCATAAGCTGACTACCCATTAACTTAACCATCAATAACCTACACCAGAATGATACACAAAGGATCTCCAACTACCTTCTTAGACATGGACATATGAAAACACAAATACATGAGAAACAACTACGGCAAAACATCATACTCCTAGTGCAACCTAATGGGAAATGCTCTTATGTACGATTCATTATCAATTCACATAACATCTATAGGGGAAAATTTTGAGAATAACCAGTTCACCCTCTTGAATTCTAAATCTCTATGCGAACACCCAAACTAAACTCGTGGTGACCTTCATGATTACTCTAAGATGTGCCATAATAGATTGACCATAAAATTACCTACTGAATATATGAGATCACAGGGTGACTTTGACACATTTGAACCTTTAAACCAAATAGGCCAAATACAGTGAGGAGGAACGAAGTTCAATATTGGGCTGGAATTATTCAGGAATCCATTAATGTGCTGAGCAGAGTATTTTATGAGGTTATATGGTAAGAGACACGAGGATCAATATTAACGATGCCGACATGGTTTAATCCAGGTGACTACATCAATTATCAGATAAGTGAAGCATAGTGGTAACTAGTATTCTTAGATAGGTGGATACCATGTATGCGAACTTGATACTTTAAAGAACTTATCAAGTAGGATACACCAATTGTGTCCCTAAGTATAAGGTAAGTAGTTGAGCTCATATGGTAAGACTCTTAGAACATGGGTGTGATTGAAGCCGCCAATGAAATACGTGGAAATTGATTTCACTCCCTAGCAATAAGAGACACAAGGACTCTATGCCACAAGCGCATGAAGATGGAAAATAAGTCATCTACTTATGGGATTATCATAATTTGAACAATCTAATCTTTCCTAAGGAGGTGGAATGGAAGAGGTAGAAAAATTCCCTATACATGACAATGACGTTGTCAATACTCCTACAAGCCGAGTGACCAGAAAACCACATAACCTCATCAAATCCGGCCCGTATAAGAGTTTCGAAAAGGGATACACTTTGGTTTGAAATAATGGCAATTTAAGCTTGAACTTTAAGGAAAATCATTACTTTTGGAACCCATGAGACAAGCCCTCGTAGCCCTAGAAAATTATCAACAATGGAGAGAAAGTACTTAAAATCAGTACGAGCTAGTGTAGAATAAGGCCTCGAAGTGACCATATGAATAATTATGAAAGGGTGAGAAGTCTTGATGCACTTATCGGAGAAGAATAACCCAAGTTACCTAGTCACATGGACAAGCAGAGCAGGTAGATGATCGTTTAGGAGAAAATCTCACAAGGAGTGCGAGCAATATCTTTTTATCATAATAAAAGGAACATACCCCGACCCTCGATGCCATATGGCATAAAATTAGTTTCAAAATGAGAGTTACCAGATTAAAATAGATAGTAAGGCAGCACAACTAAGAGCACCACATGGAATCAACAAGCTTAAACAGAGTTGAAGACATTTAGAAGTCTGTAGTAAAGAGGAAATTTTCCCACTCTCAGGGCGATTGTAGAGTACAAAAAAAATGAGGTTAATTAAATCAGATCATATAGTTGGATATCTAGTCGAGAAGTTGAGATAATATCGCATTGGTGATTATGGGTAAACAACACATGATGCACGACAAATGAAAAGAAAGAGAGAGAGTTTATAGAAGTGACATTTACATTGCAACTACTAGGAAGGGTGGTAATATAAGGGATCACGTGAAGCTAAAAAAATTTTTGAAAGAAGATCTATGTATTTAGTCACATGATGTATAGTTTCAGAATTCAAAAATCCAACTATGGCTAGCGACTCTACTTCACAAGTAAGCTCCACAACACCCTTCTACAAAACCCTTGATGAACTTGAAGTGAAGTGGCAACCCGTGTAATTTGTGGCATTTATTAATCCATTGACCAGATATCTAGAAGTATTTTAAAATTAGAGCTACTCTTTCTGGTTCAGAGTTCAACCTTTAAAGATAGTGCTTCTAAGGGAATTGGATTGATAAGGGATAGTATAACCGATAGTGAAAGAAGTAGGCTCGTAGTTAAAGTAAGAGGATGGATTGATTTGCCCCCCCCACCTATAATCCCATATCCTTGTTTAGTTATGTCAGAATACTGAAAACTCCAGTAATATCAGACGAGCAAAAACTAGTTAGCTAGAAAATAAAGGTATTGTTACATCTATCCTATTTTTTGGATTCAGCGGAATTGGTACAGAATTAGGGTTGATCACCATTGATAAAAGAAATTGTATTTCTATATGCCAAGGACACAATTATGTTGTTCATTTAGCCCTTGAGATTGGAACTGAGGAAAGCCGGGTATGTCAGAGTAGCTAATAAAAAAAAACTTGAGGTTTTAAGAGTAACTCAAGATCTTCACGGCTAGTGGAGCCAATACAAACTTCCAAAATCAGCTGGATTCGTAGAAACATGGAGCAATTAACATATAACGACACTTAAACAAGTATTATGCAATCCAAAAAAGGAGCGAAAATGCTCGTCTTCCTTATAACCAAAAGAAGAACAACCTTCAAGAATAAGATGAGCAACAAGAATAAGTAGCACGATCCAGCTACATGGAGGCTCGACAGACCCTAGCTTCGATGGAGATTTAATAATGTTTAAAAGTAATTGAGCAGACCAAATTCAGAAAATAACCTGTCGGAGAAGAGGGAGATTCTCGCCAAGCAAATAAAAATCTAGCCGATTTCGACCATTAGTCCAAAATGGAAGCCTCCACAAAGATAGAACGAGGGCACTACCATACTAGAGATGATGATGAAACAAAGCAAGATCTTCACCTATATCAACATTTAGATTGAAGCGGAAACCGGAAGAAAAAGGGTCAAGAAAAGATATTATTTTGTGCGAAAATATGATAATGGTTCATCCCTTTATTCGATGAGAAATTCTACGTGTATAGTCCCTTGTTAGAGTTTAGAAAGGCGTGTTGGAAATGATAATTCTATAGCTGCAACTCAATTCAAGGACGTGATTATAGAGCTCGATGTCATAAGAGATTGCATAAAAGAAGATTTGTGGTGGGGTGGATTCACGAAATATTGGATCTTGTTCAAAAAGTAGGTGCATGCAATGGTTTGTGACTCAACATTTATTAAGAACAAGCCTATGAAAGTTCTTCAATATGGATGTACATATACAACAAGAGTACGTTGGTACCATACCAATATACTATAGGATTTGGTGGTGCAGGGACATCAATAGGGACAAGGGCACACCCGTTTTAGCGATAGGTTCTACCAATCCCTCCACATCTCAATACATTATCCTAACAAGCCCTTGGGCAGTCCCTTCTGACTCAATGGTGGGATCATTCCCTCCTCATGGCTTCGAAAACATGGATTATGGTATCACGGTTACTCATTTGAGAGTAAGGTTTGGAGAGAAAGCTAACTCCCTAACTTGAGCTCTATCGCACGATTGGAGTATCAAAGAAGGGTGAAATTCCTAAATGTCCATGTAGCCCCCTAATTATAGATGTGGTCGACAACACACTGATAATAAGGGCTCTACTAGACACGGTACGAGACATCCTAGGACACTTTAAAACCTTAGGCTCTGATACCAAGTTTGTCACGCCCCAAAACCGAGGGACGAGATCGGCGCCTAACCGGATAATCCCGGTCAAGCGGACCTGGATCGCCTTTCCTGCCCAACGTGTTACCCCGTGATTACAATATACGTTATCCCGCATGAAATAGCAAAGAAGAATTTAAGCATGGATTTACAACTTAAATTCATTTCTTCTTTCATCATTCAACATTTAGTCATCTCAAAACATACAAGCTACCTACATCATTTTCAATTCAGACCCCGATTACGAGTATATATAATTACTACCCAAGATACATATATACAACCCACATCGTGTCTACGGAGCCTCTAAGTGTACTAGGAGTTTACATAAACTTGTCAGCAACAAGGCCCCGGCTATACCTTAAAAGCCTTAACATATACAAAAGAGGTGATCTAGACTACACACGGCCCCGAGAGGAAATGGGGCTCACCGGAACAGATGAAGGATGGAGAGGAGGTACCACTACCGGCGGTCTGAGCTACCTGCTATGGAACCACTTACATCCATATAAAAGATGTAGCGCCCCCGGCAAAAAGGACGTTAGTACTAATGAATAGTACTAGTATGTATGAACAAACTTCATTCTAAGTAGAATCAAAAAGTACACAAATAGAAGACAGTCAGGGAAACAAAACAAATACCACACAAACAAATACAGAAAATCACAATGAAGGTTTCACAGTTACTCATTTCAATTTTTCATCTGTTGCGGCGCGCAACCCAATCCCACCATACAGTTACATCTCACCCATATCGTCTCTCCACCCTTATTACTACGTGGTGCGGCGCGCAACCCGATCCCACCGTACAATCACATTTCACCCTTATTACTTCGTGTTGCGGCGTGCGACCCGATCCCACCGTACAATTAAATTTAATAATAACAACAATCAACTTTTCAATCACAAGGATTTTCATCATCAAGAATATGAATTCATTACAACCAATAACCATGCGAAATCAAGGCACAAAAATCCTTTCCAAACAGTGAATCATATACGGTATTGCCAAAGTCATTTAGTTCAATTAAATTAACCCACAATTCCTTTTCATCACTTGCTACACAACCTTTAGCACTTGTATATTCTCAACAATGTACTAGATAGCAACATCAACCAACAATGAAATCACAAGATTCTCATCATCAAGGATATTAATTTGTAACAACCAAATAACAATATGAAATCAAGGCCACGGAAAATCTTTACCAAGTAGTGAGTCATATACGGTATGCCATCAACATATAGCTCAATTAGTGAAATCCACGTTTCTTTTCCATTATTTACTACACAATATTTAGCACTAGATACATTCAACAATTGGATTCGTTATCATATCTTTCTTGTAGTAGCACCTCCTCATACCAATGTATTCAATAGTTAACGAGCTTTGCACATGATAGAGTAAGCACAAGGAATCACCATTTTCACAATCTCATATAGCATGATGGTATGGCAATCAACTAGGACAATCAGAGAATAAAATCTTACGTCTCAGCGCATTAGAACAATTAATTCAAATATGCTCAAGCAAGAAACTCATACCAAATGATCGGACACCAACAAGGTGACTCTACACAGATTAAAGTTAGCCATACATACCTCAAAGAGCTTTTCCTTAAGTTTATATAATACACCAAAACCTCTAGCCATAACAATCAATAACGATATAGTGGAAATCGATTAATAATTAGGAAGATTACCCATGGTGTAACTCTCTTAGGAATTTCATCAAACACCTAACATGTGAAGTAGACTACAAGGTTTAGAAATGGTAATTCCTTCTCCCCTTAACCAATTTTAACATGAACTACCCACATTAGTTCTTTAACATCACATACTACAACTTAGTCCCACATGCATGGCCTATTTCTAACCCCCCCCACCATATATTTGAACCCTTAACCTCTTGCATGAAAGTTTTGGAAGTAGGACTTACCCGGTTGGAGGACAATCTATGGTTATCTTTTTTTATTCTTGAGGACTTGAGAAAGATTTGGATGATTATGAAGTTAGGCCCCTTCTTTATTTCTCTATATGCTCTCATCTCTCTCTAAAATCAGTAGAAAATTACCCCAAATGAAGCCCCTAAACCTATTTATTAAAATGGGGTCGGGTTATAAAAATAGGAAAAATAAACCTCCGGAACAGGGTATGCGATCACAGAATGGGCCGCAAAACAAGAATGATGGCCGCATAATGCATCGCAAAAAAGGTGCCCAAACCTGGGAACCACTGGCAAAATTTGCGACAGATCTGCAATCGCAAAGTCAAAAATGCGACAGAAATGCAATCGCAGATTTGACACAGGATCACATTTTTCCAGCCTTTGGTAATTTGATCATAACTTTGCGTAGGAATGTCCAAATGACGAACGGTTTGAAGCGTTGGAAAGGAGACTCAAAGACCTTTCATTTGATTGGTTTTTCATCACCTAATACCTTATATATAATTAGATATGCTTGTTCAAATTGTGGATTGGTGAAAATACCTTTGGAATTTTAGCCTGGTATGAAATTTTCCCATTTGGCTTAGCCTTAGGCTTCCCCTTGGACCTCAAATCACTTATTATATGACTCATATACTTATTCACCACATCCAATTCATTTATATCATATTTAAAGCACATAAAATATTACAATTAGTCTACTTGGTACCCCGAATCCTATATTGCTTAGCAAAATTTTCCGGGGCCTTACAAATGCCAACTCCCTTGAAATTCGCCACTCCATCGAAGTACAACCTCCAACCGTCATAGGATTCTGCGATGTGTTCTCCTATGAGTGATACTTCTTCATAAGGAAAATATGTTTTTAGTGGTTCGTATTCTCCATTCACATGATTCTCAGCAAGATGGTACACCAATGCTTGTCGCTTGACCGCTTTGTGAGTCACATAGATGATGTCGAACTCACTTATTAGCATTTTCCACTTGTCCAGCTTGCCAGTCGGCATGGGCTTCTGAAAGATGTATTTCAAGGGATCTATCCTTCATATAAGATATGTTGTGTATGCATAGAAGTTGTGCTTCAGCTTCTGGGCTACCCAAGTCAAAGCACATCAGGTGTGTTCTAGTAGAGAATATCGAGCCTCGTATGGAGTGAAATTCTTACTGAGATAATAAATAGCATGCTCCTTCCTTCCTGTTTCATCGTGCTGCCCCAGAACGCAACCGAAGGCTCCATCTAACACTGCAAGGTAGAGTAACAAGGGTTTACCTGGCTCAGGTGGTACTAGGACTGGTGGTGTTAACAGGCATTCCTCAATTCTGTCGAAAGCCCTTTGGCAATCATCGGTCCATTTGGTTGCGACATCATTCTTCAAAATTTTTAAGATTGGCTCACAGATGACAGTAGACTATGCTATGAACCGGTCGATGTAGTTAAGCCATCCCAGGAAACTCATCACGTCTTTCTTGTTCATTGGCGGTGGTAATTCTTAAATGGCTTTGACCTTTGACGGATCTAGTTCTATCCCTCGGCGGCTGACAATGAACCCGAGCAATTTACTGGCAGGAACCCCGAATGCACACTTTGCGGGATTCAGCTTCAGATTGTATTTCCGCAACTTATTGAAGAACTTCTTCAAGTCTACTATGTGATCAGTGGCTTTCTTGGATTTGATAATAACATTATCCACATATACCTCAATATCTTTATGTATCATAACGTGGAAGAGAGTGGTCATAACCCTCATGTAGGTGGCCTCTGCATTCTTTAGGCCGAACGACATCATCTTGTAGCAATATACTCCCCATGGCGTAATGAAATACGTCTTCTCAACATCTTCCTCATCCATCCAGATCGGATGGTAACCAGCGAAGAAATCCACGGACTACTGTAGCTCATGCTTGGCGCAATTATCAATCAGGATGTGTATATTTGGCAAAGGGAAGTTGTCCTTCGGACTAGCCCTATTGAGATCCCGGTAGTCCACACAGACTCTGACCTTCCAATGTCGGGTATACCACTACCCTGAGAACTTTAGCGTTGATTTTTTTTGTGACTTCTTCCTTGATTTTTAAGCTCATATCAGGTTTGAACTTTCTGAGCTTTTGCTTTACCGGCGGACACATTGGATTGGTTGGCAGTTTGTGAGCCACAATAGATGTACTCAGACCAGTCATGTCATCATACGACCAGGCGAATATGTCCTCATACTCATTTAGAAATTTTGTGTATTATTTCTTCACTGACGGCGACAAATGAATGTTGGTGCGAGTTTCCTTGACATTTTCTGAGTCTCCTAAGTTGACAATTTCGGTCTCGTCCAGGTTGGACTTAGGTCTATTCTCAAAATTCTCAACTTCTTTGACAATCTCGTCGGGTATATCATCTTCTTCCGAATCAAGGTTCGTTTGTTGCGTTGCCTCATTGCATGTCACAGTGATTAGTTCATCAAGACATGTAACAGTAATGCTGTATAGGCAAAGTAATGAGAGAAAATATTAATAAATATTGATTCATGAGAAAATTAAAAATGCTTTTGATAAATTGAATAAATGCTTTGAACATCGAAGGTCTTATTGCAGGAATTGAAAATTGCGAAAAAAAATCATTTAGTTAAGAAAAACAATGAACAATGCTTGTTTTAGCCTTTCTACCCCGAGGCTCATCGGGCTTTGGTTGTTCTGACGGTCCAATTCTTGAGATATGCCCCTCTTCTTATGGCTTGAATGGAAGTGCTTTCCTCCCCCTGCTCCTCGAGAATAACATAACAGTCCATGTCATTATCCTCCAGGAATAAGTTCCTCAATGTGTTCTTGCCTCAGGGATGACTAGGAGGAGGAGAGGGTGGAGGGCCCCTGGATCTTGTGAGATATGATGATGATGCTAGAGTGCACGAACTAACCTTTGGGGAGGGGAATAATAAAAAATAAAGAAAACAAAAACAAAAACAAAAGGTAGCCAAGTCAGTGAGGATTATGAAAAAGTATTACAATATTTAAACACATAGTGCGAGAATGTAAAGCGCGTCCTAATTTGGGAGCCTCTTTGTGCCTGAGGTAGGCCTAGCGACAAATTGATTTGGAGAACTTAAAATGCCAAATGCCTCATTTCATTGATAAAAAATAGACAAATCCCAAAATGACACTAAATAAACAAGAAATAAAGGTCATTAATGGCCATTGGCCTTATTACATTAATAAAGCGGAAAAGTAAATTCCTATCTACTTGGTCCCAGAAGGGCCTTCCCTAGACTCGGCATTCTTGGCTCCCCCGAACAGATTCCCCAAAGAGGAAGACGACCCATTCACAGTCCCAAAATTGGGTAGCAGCCTCTATCATCATGTTGTTAGGCTGGATATCCAGGAGGGATGGTAGATTACCCAGATATTTCTTGACGAGGGTTTTGTCACTGGAATGCAGATCTTCTCACCAACTTAGTAATTTTGGGTGGATGTTGGTGACCATGCCGAATCTGGGGACTTCGTGCCTCATATTTCTGCAAGGCAAACAAGGTTAGGCCCTGGCCCCCACCAGACTCGACTATTTAACATCAACACTTATCATGAAGCATTTAATTCTCCAAATAAATGCACAGAACGTGGTGATGTCCGTTTGGGATTATGGAAACCCAGTGGACTTTAGGACAAAGCTATCTTAAAGGATATTGTGCGGACAACAAGTTAGCCTGGCTAGGTTTGACCATGATGCATGCAACAGTATAATGGAGTAAGGTTTTCTATGGGGTTTTAGACTGGAACCCTTGATCGGACAACTCAAGGGGGAAAGGCACGGAACCGTCGACTGCACCGCTGATCGACTAGTTTTACCGCAAATAAGCCTTTCCGAATTTAAGGGGTAATGATATAGGAAGGGAGCAACCACTCATCAAGCATTACTATAGGATTTTGTTTGGCACGAGTGGAGTATGAATGTTGGATCATGAATAATGCAATAAATAGTAAACACGTAGTCACGTATTTGCACGTTTATGAAAGCAGTAAATACAACAGTTTATAATTTAAAGTTGTTACAAAGGAAGGGAACAAGAAAGATATGTCAGTTACTTTTGAGTGAAATTAAATGCTTAAAGGAAATAAACAAGTGATTGCTCATGGGAAGAGGTACAAATTCACTAAGCAATTTGAAAATGGTAAAAGCCTAAAATCCCCAGCAGAGTCGCCATGCTGTCGTGCCCCCTTTTCCCCAAGCACTTCTTTCGGGGCCCGGTTTAAAAGGTTTTAATGACATTGGTTGGGAAAACTCATTCCTTTTGGGAAAGGGGTTTATTTATTTGCAGAGTCGTTACCTAACGATTTTAAGGTGCGTTAGGGCACCTATTGGGTTCATTTACAACTAAGTTTGATAACCAGAGACAGGGTAAGGGCTTGAAATTATCCTAAAGGGAAGGTGTTAGCCACCCCTCAAGATCCACAAGTGTGGTTCCCGGCAAAATAGCTTTTGTGAATTTGTACGATTAACAAGTAAACAATTAAGGCCCAAATAATAGGGGATTTGGAAATGTTCATAGCCTAGGCGCATATAAGTTACAAGTTTGAAAATGTTTAATAACTAATGGATTTTTGAAAAGGATTATAGTCTAAGATTGTTTATGGAGTTAGGGGGTATCCTAGGTTTGTTTATAATATGCATCACATCAATGCAATACCTGGTATGACACTCCTCAAAGAGGGGCTACACGTGGTATTAGCGCACTGGTCATCATATCCATATCTACCCTTTCCCACCCCATGAAGGTAATTAAAGTGAGTGTTGGTCTCGACCTCTATTGCATGTTGTTACCCGTCCCTTCCTATTAGTCCTGGAGGAGTTTGGGACTTCTATCCTATAAAGGAGGTTCTAGGCAAACCCTTAAGTTTTAAAGGTAAAATACTAAAGCGACATATAAGAAAACAGATAGGACTTCAATTAGGGGAGCATGAAAAACAAATAGAAGGCTCAGGTATACCTCCGCAAATAATACACATAAACAGCATGACTCATACACAGTTAAGGTCCAGATTCAAATTCAGATCCTAAGCATGGTATCTAAGTGATAACAACAGAGATCGATTTTATTACATAACTCGGAGAGGAAGTCCTAATCAGTTTTGCCTACTGTTTTTAAGCATGCTGGTATTAATCACAAGAAGACAGTCCTAGGTTTTATTTTTTAAGGTTGATTACCTAAGGCTTGCCTAGGCGTACCAAACATACGCATGGAGATTCACATAAAGATAGGTTCCAGGTACACAACGACATGCTGGTTAGTAAAGCATAACTTGACATGTTAGATGGAATGTAGGACTTTAGTTACATGTTGAACAACAAAATAGTAAATAGAAGCATATCAGAAACACAATGAATTGCAACAGTAATAGAAACTAGTTGGTTTGAGAACTGAAATTTGAATTAGAACATACCAGTGAAGTGAGGAAGACAATAAACACAAAGTAAGATGTAAGAGATGCGCAATAGTTAGCCTTGGCTTGCAGCCGGCTAACTCAGAGTAATAGCAAGCAGCACAGAAGAGAGAATAAAGAGTTTTAGTTGTGAGAGAGAGCTACTGAACCAGATTAGTTCGTGTCCTCTAATGAGAGAAGAGTATGCATATATATAGTTTTGAAAGCTGGGTGAAAAGTAAGGTATAAATCAGAATCAATCAACAATTATGGAACTTGGTATCAATCAGAGTGAAATCAGCCCAAGTACTCCCATAATTAGAGAAAATCGGAGAATCTTTAAGAAAAACAATGGAATAGCTCAGAATATACACAAATCTATCATAGATCTAAAAGAATCGGAAAGTTTTAAGAGTTAGGGTTTCAAAGAGAACCAAGGAAAGATAAGAAACCCTCAAAATATTACCGGTTTTAGCCGGAAAGTCATAGATCTTACTCGAATGGCTAGAGATGGCCGAAAAATGACATGAAAGGCCATAGGTGGGATTTGAACCGCTTTAGGTTCACATGAGGACCTCAGGGTAGTGTCAAACCGGCGTGGGATGAGGCAGAGGCTAGGGAAGGTGGAAGGTTCTAGAGAGAACCAGAGATAGAGAGACGGTTGAGAGAGAATGGGAACGGCGGAAATGAATGGGGGGGGTAGTCATTAGGGGTTAAATTAGGAAGGGGGAGATCTGGACCGTTGATCAAATTTGATCAACGGTCAAGATTGACTCTAAGTTGGGCCGGGTAGATAGAATATTGGGCTTGGGGGTCTGATGGGTTATTTATCTGGGTTAGAGACCAGGTTTAATTTAGGCTAGAATTTAAATAAAGATGGCTATTTGTTAAATAACCATTAAATTAGATAAATAATTAATAAAAATAGCTGGTAATTACATAAAATGAAATTAAGGCTAAATAGGTGAAATTAAGGTGATTAACTAGTATTTAAAATATAAAATGACTAATTATTGAATTAAAATAGCATAGAATGTATAATTAGGCAATGATTGCAAAGTTATTGTAATTATAGCCAATTAATATCAAATTGGCTAATTTGTAAAATAATTAAATCGTAATAGGATTAAAATAATATATTGAACCAAGAGATGTTTTGAAATTATTGGTAATGCAATTTATGATAAATTATTGGATGTAAAAGTACTGAATAAATTAGAAATAAATTGAGAAAAAATGTGAAACAATTATGGAAAAATACCAACTATTATAAAAACTGATTTTGAAGGTATATATGCAAATATAAATTATTTGAGGAAACATTGGGTATCAACAATCAACATATTTTGTAAAATGGACCCGGACCCGTGATTTGACGGTCCCGAAGGGTCCGTAGGAAAATATGGGACTTGGGCGTATACCCGAAGTCAAATTTCGAGGTCCCAAGTCCGCGAAATGAATTTTTAAAAGAAATTGTTTTCTGAAAAATATAAGAGATTTTGAAAATGAAATTCTATGTGAAACCTGTGGTATCAGGCCCGTATCTTGGTTCCATATCCCAGTACATGTTCGATATAATATTTTTTTCATATCTGTAAAGTTTGGTAAGAAACGGACTTCATTAGACTTGATTCGAACCTTAAATAAAAATTTGATGTTTAAAGAAGTTTTGAGAAATTTCATTGATTTTGGGGTTTATTCGATATTTATGATGTTATTTTTCTGATTTGATTACACGAATAAGTCTGAAGGATGTTTTCGAGGTTTTGTGCACATTTGGTTTGATGTTCCGAGGGCTCAGGTGAGTTTCGGGTATGTCCCCGGATGTTTTTAGGCTTAAAACATAGTTGTTGCAGGTCAGAGAAGTGTAGATCTCTGAACCCGCCAGCGAGGTCCGCACTTGATTTTGTGCTGACCGCGGAGGGCCTTTGCGGCCGCACTCGTTTTTGTGCGATCCGCGGTGAGGAAGCTGGATAACTGGTCTGACTTCGGAGGCTTATATCCTTTGATCTACAAGGAATTTTGAGAAGATCCAAAAACGAAAGTTGTAGCCCTTCGTGTCCAGTTTCTAGAAAAGTAAATAAATCGCAATTTGAATATATGTAGAGAAAGGTAAGGCCAAATTACTAAAGCATGTCACTGCAGCCAGTTTGCCTCTTGTGCAGCCACACTCCCTTTTTGTGCGGTCCGCGGTGGGAGTCTGAGAGGGGTATATTTAAACGAGATTTCAGTTATTTTTTATTTTTCAAAACCTTTAAAAGGTAAGAGGCGATTTTCCAAACACTCTTTCTTCTTCAAAACATTAGTAAGTTATTTCTAACTCATTTTCTTTACTCCTTAACTTCTTTTTACAAGATTTCATCCTAGAATCTAGGGTTTTGATAGTGGAATTGGGAATTTTGGGTAAAACCTAAGAATATTGAAATTTGGGGATTTAGACCTCAAATTGAGGTCGGATTCCAAAACCATTAATATATCTGGGCTCAGGGGTGAATGGGTAATCGGGTTTTGGTCTGAATTTCGGGTTAGGATCGAGCGGGCCTGGGGTCAATTTTTGACTTTTGGGGAAAACTTTTGAAAACTCATTTCCATGCATTAGAATTGATTCATTAGCATTTATTGATATAATTAAGTAACTTGTGGCTAGATACGAGCGAGTTGGTGGTGGAATCAAGAGGTAAAGCGGTAGTTGAGGCTTGAATTGTGTTCGTGGCATCGAGGTAAGTGTTTGGCCTAACCTTAGCTTGAGGGAATAGGTGTTGAGTCTTATTTGCTACATGTTTATTCCATGTCCAATGTATAGGTGATGTGATGAGTGCCTATATGTTGTGGTCAAGCGTGCCTGTGAGTCGAATATGAGTATTTATGTGATATTCATTGAGGTTTATTGTGTTATGGATTTAATATCAATTTGGTAGTATTCATTTGAGGGAAATTCTTAATTTGTGAATATTGTTGAGTATTTGTTCGGTTGAGGAATACTTGTTAAGTTATACACTTGAGTGAGGTTGGTTATAGTTGTGTCCCTTGCCGGGACTGTATTATTACTGTTGATTATTCCTTTGCATTTAAGGTTTTTTGTTGTTGATTTTCTTGCCAAACTATTGTTTTTTATATTTATGCACGAGGGGACATTCCGTCCATGTTTATGTTGTTTATGCACGAGGGGACATTCCGTGCCATGTTTATGTTGTTTATGCACGAGGGGACATTCGGTGCCGTGTTTATGTGATTTAGCACGAGGGGACATTCGGTGCCGTATTTATGATATTTTAGCACGAGGGAACATTCCGTACCATGTTTATGTTATTTATGCACGATGGGACATTCCGTGCCATGTTTATGTTATTTAGGCACGAGGGGACATTCCGTGCCATGTTTATGTTATTTATGCACGAGGGGACATTCCATGCCGTGTTTATGATTATTATGCAAGGGGACATTCTGTGCCGTGTTGATGATATTTATGCACGAGGGGACATTATGTGCCGTAATTGTGATGTTTTATGCACGAGGGTACATTCCGTGTCATGTTTAGATACTTTAGCACGAGGGGACATGCCGTGCCATTTCTTTTCACTTGTTTATTTCGTGTTGTTAATTCTCTTTATTATTTTGATATTTAAACTGTTGCCTCGTTCTGTCATTTCAGCAATTGCTACCCCTTTCCCCAGCATGTTTCCCCCGTTATTGTACTTAACTGCTTACTTCATGTTGTTATTTCCTGTTATATTTTATTTAAACTGCACATGTGATATTACTTGTCGTGTCCTAGCCTCGTCACTACTTCACCGAGGTTAGGCTCGACACTTATTCATTACATGTGGTCGGTTGTACTGATACTACACCTGCAAAAATTTTGTTGTGCAGATCCCAGTGCTGGACCTAGTGGTTACTGATCTAGGTGGCTCCCTTCGGTCCATCAGGCGATACTGAGGTAGTCCTGCAGACGTCCGCGGTCCTTGGCATCACCTCCTATCTTATTTCTCTCATGTCTTTACCTATTTCGGAGACAGTAGTACTTTATTTGTTCATACCTATACTTGTAGTATTCATAGACAGTCCGTGAAATTGTGACACCGAATCCTGGGATGTTTATTGTGGTATTTGTAATAGTATTTAATTAAATTGTTAGCTTTCATTTGTTCCGCATTTTATTTATTTCGATCTTGTATATCACCTATAAATTGTTAAAAATAAGGGAACAAGTTAGAATAACCAGTAACGTTGGCTTGTCTAGCGGTTTCAACGTTAGATGTCATCACGGTCCTGACGGTGGGATTTCAGGTCGTGACAAGTTGGTATCACAACACTAGGTTGCTTAGGTCTCACAATTCACGGACAAGCTTGGTAGAGTTTAAGGGATCGGTACGGAGACGTCTGTACTTATCCCCTAAGGGCTATAAAGTTAGGAACAATTTCACTTCTATTCTACTCTATCATGCGAATTTATTCTATCACTAATGATTGAACTCGTCTATTCTTGTCCTCTCGCAAATATCGACAACATGCAATGCGTCTACAATTGGACAAGAAATGGAGCCCCATGTCAACTACGATTAGGGGAAGAGACAGAAGCAAAGCTTAGTCAAGAGCTCGAACATCAACAACACCTATTGTAAGGCCTCAAATAGATCAAGACGCGGAGGCTCTAGCTTGGTCGTGACATGTTGGACTAAGTTCAGATTTCAGAAGGATTTATAGCTACTCTAGTGTTGCAAGATGTACCACTCCATTTAAGTGGTACATCTTTTGAGGACCCACATGATTTTCTTGACTGCTGCTGTGAAGTATTGCAGAACATGGGAATAAGTTGAAAGCAACATAGTTTATTTATATGAGTTGTGAGGTTTAACATTGTGGATTATCAGACATTGTGACCTACAACTTCGTGCCAAGTGGGCAAGTCCACTGTCAAGGAATAGATTGCGGGGTCATGTGTTATATCAGATTTGGTCTGAAATGTGTGAGGCCTGGGATTTTGCAAGAGATGAAGTTGGGACTTGCGGTGTGTCTACCTCCTTAATAACCCTATCCCTCACTATCAAGGGGGTTATATAACCAACTTTAAATCCACAGAAGGTATACTTAGCGAGGAAGTCAGGGTTGCGGATTTCGGGATGCTCCAGAAGGAGTACAATGGTTGACGAGCTTCTAGACTATATGGTTCATGCCAAGATTTATCTGTATAGAGCTCTACTTTTGTGATCATTTTGCTTCAATAGGGGTAAGAGTTACCCCAAGGAATAACGAAGAGTATATGAATAAATGGGGTAGCTCAGCAATGTTGAGTCAACATAGTAAAAGAAGAAATTGGTTGCCGGTGTTTGTGGAAAGCCTATGAAGAGGACGACCAGCCATTGCAACATCAACTACTTGAATCGGTTCTCATAACTACATTTGAAAGAGTTTGTTTCTCGGACTCTCCATAATGCTTTGCACATAGGGTTTGAACGGTTGCGTCAGGTCACCATGACGGTGTCAGGATATGCCATCCGATTTGATAAGTTAGCCTTTCATACTCCTACTTCAGTTCATATCGCCAGAGGGCGAGTCCCCAGACTCATTAAAGGACTCGATTATGAAAAAGATAAAGAGACTAAGAGGTCTCTAGGTTCTAAAAGATTCAGTGGATTCTACTTTGCAATAACAAATTATTGTGGTAGGGGCTTGGGCAACCGACCAGCCCAGTCCATAAATCTGATTACTCGGGGTGCTTCAATGAGTTCTTTTAATGTACCACCGCTACGAGATTTCTCCAACGGTTATTCCAGTTATTTGGTATAAACTCTGTTCATTTCATCAGAGCACTCAGGCTACGTGCCTCATTAAAGTCACTACTCCACTAACATGACCAGCTATAGCAGGCGTCAGAATGTTAGAGGTGGAGGTTAGACTGCTAGAGGTGGAGACCCAGCCCGTCGATATATTTTCTATGGTATGACTGAGGTCATTACATCAGATGGTACTATTACAAGAACAATCTCTAGTTATTATAAATTGATAATTTCTTTAACTTGTTTCGGTTTTGAGTATCGATAAAGTCCTCCTATTGTGCTCCACTTATGAGTGAGCTTCATAATTCTTAACTCTACTTATGTGAAAACTCCTATTGGGGGATAGCTTCATCTATCATTATGTGATGTGATTTTTGTTTAATGGAAGATATTTAAAAGAAGAAAATAAAATGTATCGATTGGTACGATATGCATATTACTTGTGATTCAGAATTGAGGACGATATCCTCGCATTTTAATATTATTCGAGAGGTTTGTATCGGGTTGCGTTTAAATTTTCCTTTGTGAAACCAATTATTTTTATTATAGTACTAATAGGGAGTCATGCATGTTAGGTTTATTTGAATAAAATTAAAACTTGTATAAAATTTTCTGTGCATAATTTGCCGAATCCGTGTTATATTATTGAGCTTTAACCTACGAGGTAAGTGACTGCCATGTGGCGTTAAAACAGACACGCTAATAATTGCGAGGTCTTCAAGCATCGTAACCCGATATCATTATTGTGGAGGTTTTGAAGGAGATTATTGTTAACGTGAAGCTATCTGATAATTCTGTAATTGGCTAGGAACAATTATTAAGAACATAGAGGCAGTCAAGAACTGGCCTAGACCCACCTCAGCTACAGAGATTTGGAGTTTCTTTGGCTTAGCAGGTTATTATCATCAGTTTGTGGAGGGATTTTCATCTATTGCAGCCCCAATGACCAGATTGACTCAGAAGGGCGCCCAGTTCAAGTGGTCAGACGAGTGTGAGGCGAGCTTTCAGAAGTTCAACACAACCCTGACCACGGCACCGGTGTTAGTTTTGCCCACATGTTCAGGGTCATATACCGTGTATTGTGATGCTTCACGGGTTGGACTTGGTGTAGTGTTGATGTAGGATAACAAGGTTATAGCGTATGCTTCACGTCAATTGAAGGTTCATGAGGAGAACTATCCAGTTCATGATTTAGAGTTAGCAGCCATTGTCCACGCATTGAAGATTTGGAGGCATTATTTGTATGGTGTGTCATCTGAGGTGTTCATGGATCATAAGAGTTTGCAATATATGTTCAAGCAGAAAGAGTTGAATATGAGGCAAAGAAGATGGTTGGAGTTGTTGAAAGACTACGACATTACCATCTTATATCATCCGGGGAAGGCCAATGTGGTGGACGATGCTTTGAGCCGAAAGTCAGTCAGCATGGGTAGTCTTGCTTATATTCCGGTCGGGGAACGACTGCTTGCTTTAAATGTTCAGGCTTTGGTCAATCGGTTCATGAGATTGGATGTTTCTGAGACTGGCAGTGTTTTGGCTTATACCGTGGCCCGTTCTTCATTTTTTGATCGTACTCGGAACCGACAGTATAATGATCGTCATTTATGTGTCCTTAGGGATATGTATCGGCACGGAGGTGCCAAGCAGGTTTTTGTTGATGATGATGAAGTCTTGAGGATGCAGGGCCGAATTTGTGTGCTTGATGTTGATGGGATTCGTAAGTTGATATTGCAGGAGGCCCATAGTTCACGTTATTCCATTCATTCGGGCGCCGCAAAGATGTACCAGGATTTGTGGCAGCATTATTGTTGGCGGAGGATGAAGAAAGATATTGTGGCATATGTAGCTCGGTGCCTGAACTGTCAGCAGGTTAAGTATGAGCACCAGAGACTCTGTGGTTTGATGCAGCAGATTGAGATTCTCGAGTGGAAGTGAGAGCGTATCACCATGGATTTCGTAGTTGGACTCCCACAAACTCAGAGGATGTATGATGCAGTGTGAGTCATTGTGGATAGGCTGACTAAGTCAACACACTTCATTCTTGTATCAGTTTCGTATTCTTCGTAGAAATTGGCAAAGATCTACATCAGGGAGATTGTTCGCTTACATGGTGTGCCCGTGTCTATTATTTCCGATCGAGGTCTCATTTTACCTCCAATTTTTGGAGAGTATTTCATCATGAGTTGGGCACACGGGTTGAGTTGAGCACAACATTTCATCCTCAGACGGACAGACAATCCAAGCGTACTATTCAGATCTTAGAGGATATGTTGTGGGCATGTGTCATTGACTTTGGAGGTTCATGGGACCAGTTTTTGCCTTTAGCTGAGTTTGCATACAACAACAGCTACCAGTCGAGCATTCAAATGGCTCCTTATGAGGCGTTGTATGGTAGGCGGTGCCGGTCGAGCCGGGAGAGGCTAGGTTGTTGGGTTCAGAGTTAGTATAGGATGCATTGGACAAGGTGAAGATCATTCAGGATAGACTTCGTACAGCTCAGTCCAGGCAAAAGAGTTATGCAGACCGCAGAGTTCGTGATTTGGCATTCATGGTTGGAGACCGGGTATTTTTTTGGGTGTCGCCCATGAAGGGCGTGATGAGGTTCGAAAAGAAGGGCAAGTTGAGCCCTAGGTACATTACCACCGAGTTTATTAGCCGTGCACCCGGTGTTTCATGTATCTATGCTTCAGAAGTATCTTGCCGATTCATCTCATGTGCTAGACTTCAGCAGTGTCCACTTGGACAAGGACTTGACTTATGAGGAGGAGCCGGTACCCATATTAGCCCGGCAGGTTCGTCAGTTGAGATCGAAGAGTTATCCTTTGGTCCATTTTCAGTGGAGAGGCCAGCTTGTTGAGGAAGCTACCTAGGAGTCCGAGTCCGATATGCGGAGCCGATATCCCCAACTTTTCACACATTCAGGTACCTTTCTATGTCCATTCGAGGACAAACATTTATTTTAGAGGTGGAGATTATGATGATCCAAAAGGTCATCCCGTGTATTTTTAGATAAATCTTTATTCCGAGGCCATGAAGGCCTCCTTCTATCACACCTCGATTTGCATGCGCAGCCCAGACGTGTAGCCGGGAAGCCATTATGTGAAAAATTGATAAAATGATAATATTGTATTGAAATTTGAGTAAAGTTGACTTTGGTCAATATTTTTGGTAAACCGACCCGGACCCGTGATTTGACGGTCCGGGAGGGTCCGTAGGGAAATATGGGACTTGGGCGTATGCCCGGAGTCGAATTCTGATGTCCCAAGTCCGAAAATTGAATTTTTAAAAGAAATTGTATTATGAAAAATATAAGAGATTTTGAAAATGAAATTCTATGTGAAATCTGTGGTATCGGGCCCGTATCTTGGTTCTGAATCCCGGTACAAGTTCGATATAATATTTGTGTCATATTTGTAAAGTTTGGTAAGAAACGGACTTCATTAGATGTGATTCAGACCTTAAATGCAAAATTCTATGTTTAAAGAAGTTTTGAGAATTTCATTGATTTTGGGGTTTAATTCGATGTTTATGATGTTATTTTGGTGATTTGATAACACGAATAAGTCCGTAGGATGTTTTCGAGGTTGTGTGCACATTTGGTTTGAAGTTCCGAGGGCTCGGGTGAGTTTTGGGTAGGTCATAGGATGTTTTTAGGCTTATAACATAGCTATTGCAGGTCAGAAAAGTGCATATCTTTGAACCCGCCAGCGAGGTACGCACTTGATTTTGTGCTGACCGTGGAGGGCCTTTGCTGCCGCACTTGATTTTGTACGGTCCTCGGTGTGGAAGATGGATCACTGGTCTGACTTCAGAGGCCTATATCTTTAGATCTACAAGGAATTTGAGATGATTAAAAAACGAATGTTGTAGCCCTTCGTGTTTAGTTTCCATAAAAGTAATGAAATCGCAATTTGGACATCTAAAGAGAAAGTTATGGCCAAAACACTAAAGCATGTCACTGCAGCCAATTTGCCTCTTGTGCGGCGGCACTCCCTTTTTGTGCGGTCCGTGGTGGGGGTTTGAGAGGGGTATATTTAAACGGGATTTTCAGTTATTTTTCATTTTTCAAAACTCTAAAAGGTAAGAGGCGATTTTCCAAACACTCTTTCTTCTTCAAAACATTAGTAAGTGATTTCTAGCTCATTTTCTTTACTGCTTAACTTCGTTTTACAAGATTTCATCCTAGAATCTAGGGTTTTGATGGTGGAATTGGAAATTTTGGTTAAAACCTAAGAATATTGAGATTTGGGGATTTAGACATCAAATTGAGGTCGGATTCCAAAATCATTTATATATCCGAGCTCGGGGGTGAATGGGTAATCGGGTTTTGGTCCGAATTTCGGGTTTTGACCGAGCGGGCCCGGTGTCGATTTTTGACTTTTGGGGAAAACTTTAGAAAACTCATTTCCATGCATTAGAATTGATTCATTAGCATTTATTGATATAATTAAGTAACTTGTGGCTAGATACGAGCGAGTTGGTGGTGGAATCAAGAGGTAAAGCGGTAGTTGAGGCTTGAATTGTGTTCGTGGCATCGAGGTAAGTGTTTGGCCTAACCTTAGCTTGAGGGAATAGGTGTTGAGTCTTATTTTCTACGTGTTTATTCCATGTCCAATGTATAGGTGAGGTAACGAGTACCTATATGTTGTGGTCAAGCATGCCCGTGAGTCGAATATGAGTATTTATGTGATATTCATTGAGGTTTATTGTGGTATGGATTTAATATCAATTTGGTAGTATTCATTTGAGGGAAATTCTTAATTTGTTAATACTGTTGAGTATTTGTTCGATTGAGGAATATTTTTTAAGTTATACACTTGAGTGAGGTTGGTTATAGCTGTGTCCCTTGCCGAGACGGTATTATTACTGTTGATTATTCCTTTGCATTTATGGTTTCTTATTGTTGATTTTCTTTCCAAACTGTTGTTTTTGATATTTATGCACGAGGGGACATTCCGTGCCATGTATATGTTGTTTATGCACGAGGAGACATTATGTGCCATGTTTATGTTGTTTATGCACGAGGGGACATTCCGTGCCATGTTTATGTGATTTAGCACGAGGGGACATTCCGTGCCGTGTTTATGATATTTTAGCACGAGGAAACATTCCGTGCCATGTTTATGTTATTTATGCATGATGGTACATTCCGTTCCATGTTTATGTTATTTATGCACGAGGGGACATTCCGTGCCATGTTTATGTTATTTTCGCACGAGGAGACATTCCATGCCGTGTTATTATACTTTAGCACGAGGGGACATGCCGTGCCGTTTCTTTTCACTTGTTTATTTTGTGTTGTTAATTCTCGTTATTATTTTGATATTTAAATTGTTGCCTCGTTCCGTCATTTCAGTAATTGCTACCCTTTTCCCCAGCATGTTTCCCCTGTTATTGTACTTAACTGCTTACTTCCTGTTGTTATTTCCTGTAATATTTTATTTAAACTGCACAGGTGATATTACTTGTCGTGTCCTAGCCTCGTCACTACTTCGGCGAGGTTAGGCTCGTCACTTACTCAGTACATGGGGTCGGTTGTACTAATACTACACCTGCACAAATTTTGTTGTGCAGATCCCAGTGCTAGACCCGGTGGTTACTGATTAGGTGGCTCACTTCGGTCCATCAGGCGACACTGCGGTAGTCCTGCAGACGTCCGCGGGCCTTGGCGTCACCTCCTATCTTATTTCTCTCATGTCTTTACCTATTTCTGAGACAGTAGTACTTTATTTGTTCAGACCTATACTTGTAGTATTCATAGATAGTCCGTGAAATTGTGACGCCGAATCCTGGGAAGTTTATTGTGGAAATTGTAATAGTATTTAATTAAATTGTTAGCTTTCATTTGTTCCGCATTTTATTTATTCCAATCTTGTATATCACCTATCAATTGTTAAAAATAAGGGAACAAGTTAAAATAACCAGTAACGTTGGCTTGTCTAGCGGGTTCAACGTTAGACGCCATCACGGTCCCGACAGTGGGATTTCGGGTTGTGACATTAATTCTATAAAATTAGAGCTTCAACTCTCATTTCTACACACCAGCAAAGAGAAACAAAGGGTGAGGTTTCACTAACAGGTTATAAGAAAATAGTCTGTGAAAAAATAGGGAGTGAGCGATATTGTAGTGCGGAAGGAATATCAAAAGAGGGCTATTTGTTTTGAGTATTGTAGTGGTCTTTAAAGTATTTTATTCGGACCTACAAAGTTTAAAATTCCTTGCTATAGTGATATCAGTTAATCCTTTCGGGGACGTGATTTTTTCCCTTATTCAAAAGGGTTTTCCACGTAAGAAACTTTGTGTTCTTGTTGTTCTTTTAATTCTTGTTGATTACCATATCTCGCTGCTACGTTATTATTGGCCTTTTATTACCGTGAATATTATTTCTATAAGGGTTTGTTCCCAACAACTGGTATCAGAGCACAAGGTCTGCTCGTTCACAGAAATACTATTCACTGTCGGTAGGACTATACTCGATGAAAAACAAAAATATCCGGAGTAAAGTACGAGGTAGAAAAATTTAACGGAGATAGAAGTTTCTCAACATGGCAAAGAAGGATGAGGGATCTACTCATCCAACAAGTATTACACAAGGTACTAGATGTTGATGCCAAAAATCCTGATACCATGAAAGCTGATGATTGGGCTGACTTGGATGAAAGGGCTGCTAGTGCAATCAGGTTGCACTTATCAGATGATGTGGTAAATAACATCATTGATGAATACACCACATGTGGTGTTAGGAAAAGGTTGGAAAGGCTATACATGTCCGGCTGACAAATAAATTGTACCTGAAGAAGTAGCTATACACCCTACACATGGGTGAAGGTACGATTTTTTTGTCACAATTAAATGTGTTTAATAAACTAATCCCACAGCTCGCCAATCTTGGAGTGAAAATCGAGGAAGAAGATACATTCATCTTTCTATTGTACTCATTGCCATCTTCGTATGATAATTTGACAACAACCATCCTACACGGTAAGACTAGCATAGAGTTCAAAGATGCCATGTCAGCTCTTCTACTCAATGAGAAGATGAGAAAGAAGTCCGAATATTAAGGACATACTCTCACTACAGAAGGTAGAGGCATGAGTTATCAAAGGAGTTCAAGCTACTATGTTTGATCTGGAGTTCGTAGGACGTCTAGGAAACAATCCAAATCAAGAGCCATAAATTACTACAATTGTGATCAACCAGGTCACTTCAAAAGAGATTATCCAAAGCCAAGAAAAGGAAAAGGTGAAAACACTGGCTAAAAGAATGACGACAACACAACCGCCATGGTGAAAAACTATGATAATATTGTCCTCTTTATAATGAGGAAGAGGAATGCATGCACTTGTCAGGTCCAGAATCGGAATGGGTGGTTGATACAACAACATCCTATGTTACACCGGTAAGAGAAATATTTTGCAGATATGTAATAGGTTATTTTGGAACTGTGAGAATGGATAACACAAATTATTCGACGAGGGGATTTGTTACATTTATATCAAGACAAATATCGGATGCACATTGGTTCTAAAGGACGTGCGACATGTACCTGATTTCTAGATGAACTTGATCTCGGGAATTGCTTAAGACCGAGATGGACACAAGAACTAGTTTGCAAATCAAAGTTGGAGACTCACCAAGGGATCATTGGTGATTGAAAACGGAGTTGTTCGTGGCACGTTGTATAGGAAAAATGCAGAAATATGCCAAGGTGAACTGAACGCGGCACAAGATGAGATTTCTACAATTTATGACGCAAAATAATAGGTCATATAAGCAAGAAGGGATCACATATTCTTGGAAGGAAATCACACATTTATTATCCCAAAGGTTCAACGATAACCTTGTGACTACTGTTTATTTGGTAAGCAGCATAGAGTCGAATTTCAGACATCGTCTGAAAGAAAATTGAATATACTTGATTTGGTATATTCTAATGTTTGTGGTCCAATGAAAATTGAATTAATGGGCGGTAAAAATATTTTGTTACCTTTATTGATGATGTTTCACAAAAAGTGTAGCACCCCGGAAAATTTCAAAGTACGTAAGCGCTATTAAGAAAGTTGATGTGTGCTAATTATATTATTTCGTGGGAAGACGACAACTATTAATATGATGGATAATAATTTTGATATGATAATAAGTGTACGAGGAATATTATAAGTGATATGTGGTGTAAGGAGAGCTCTAAGTCTAAGCCAAGTTGGAAATTACATGATAGACTAAAGTTCCAAATGAGTACGCACAAGACTAAATTTTGGATGAGCATATATATATATATATATATATATATATATATATATATATATAGAGAGAGAGAGAGAGAGAGAGAGAGAGAGTTATATGATGGACAATCTATCTAATGAAATATCTTCAAGTCTAATTTCTAACTCTTCAAACGGTTTGTCATTTGGACATTCCTACAAGAAGTTATGACCAAATTACCAAAGGCTGCCAGAGGAGCCTGCGGATGCGAAGCATCCGGGGCTGCATCCAAAATAATGGCTGGCAGTGAAATGCTGCCATAGAAGACAAGGTTGCGTCTGAAACCCATAAATCTAGGCCTGTAAATACCATGTCGGGGGAGAGAGTATTGTGAGTATTGGGGTTAGGGTTCTTGAGGTGAAAGGGAGATTTTTAGCTCAAATCAAGTCCAATCAACCAAGGTAAGTAGTTAATGTTATTTTGGGTTGATTTTTACTCTATATACACGAGTTCTAACATCATTCTTGCATCCAGATGCTAGATTTAATCATCAAATCCTCAAGAACACTAAAATCACCAAAGTTGTGATTTTTCAAGATTGAGATACATGAGGTAATTTCAATGCTTCATACTCGTTTATTATAAGTAGTTAGAAATATTTGGTGCATTGTTACAAGTTTTAATGGTTGAAAGATTGGATTATATAACTCTAGTTCATGGAATGAATAATACTTTTGAGAAAATAATAGAGAAGATGTATGGTAATCTTAACGATGAAATTTATTAATACAATGAACCTATGGAATTATTTGTTAGCAAAAGATGGAAGTGATCAACTAAGTAATCATCCGAATTGTATATTTTGCAAGTGTTGATTATGGAAGACGATGAATAGTAACTTGTTGGCAATGGACAATTGATGTAGTATCATTAATGACTTCGAATGGGTATTAAAATATAAGAATAAAGTTGAATGGTCTAGCATGTAAAACTATTTGGCGATTTGAGTTGTTGGAGGCTTGTAGCCAACTTATGTTCCATATATATTTGTTGATAGATATCTTATGTCATATTTTTATGTAATTAGGATATCTAATTGTAGATATCGACTTGTTGGTGATATTGAGCATTATAATCAACATTGGAATGATGGAGGAGGATTGAAAGCTTGTGAATGTTAATAAAGCGAAAGCGAGGTAAGTTAATTAAAACTTACTCTTCCTGAGAGACTTTCTCTAATATCATCTTTCGAGTTAATACTTAAGATGTTTGCAAATGTGCTTTCGTGCTTGTGGGAACAAACAAGTATGGATGTCTCCATGTATTAAAGTATTATGTTGCAAGTGTAGTGTCATGTTGTATTATAAAATTTATTTTAAATCTTGTTGGAAAAAAAACACTCAAGGTAAATGTAATAAGTTTTTATCAAAACTTACGTATTGACAAGAGTATACTTATTTGAGTGCTAAAGATAAGTTTTCATGGAAAGTATGTCTTTTGAAAATTGACGAACAAAATATCACTTGTGGTATCTTTTAAATATTGATGTTAAATTGCTAAAGGCTTCATCATGTAAAATGTTGTTTTATTTAATTTTTGTTCATATGAATTACATTTTTCTAAAAAATGATATGAGTTGATAAAAATAGATCCTTTGAAGCTACTATGCTATGAATATATTTTTGAAGTATCAAATATTTTGGGAGTTACTTGTGTTCACCAAGATTGACTTCGGATATATAATATTCCTTGTCATGAAACTACATGTGCCGGTGTAAGCGTAGATGGCCACTTTGTGGTATAGACTATGGCAGAATGCTCTCCCTCGAGAGAGTACTATTTTGTGCTATTATTAGCATGGCACGAATTCTATTCGTACGGCATTACGATGAGACGACCTGAGAAAGTAGGGTATATGATACTTGCCGCTAGGTACATAACCGTTAACCTTCTTATGTCGGTGATGGTATAATACTCCCACTGAAAGGTAATGATGATTTTATTATCTTTAGGTCTAAGGAGCCAAAAGTGAATTCAATGACTTAAAGCAAATGTAATGATTTTGTATGATTTATCAAAAATCTTGGATTGATGTAAATATTTTAAAAGTTTATATTGTGGGTTATATTTCACTTGGTTGTTATTTAAAATAATCAAAGGTTATGAAATGATAAAATTTTGTTATCATTTTATATCAAATATTGATGCATTATTTTTACAAAGTTTGTCCCAAGAAGTTAATTTAGAGAGAGTCTATAACAGTTTTTGAGTACCGTTGTGGTGTACTTAGCCCTTATGGGTCCTGTAACGACCCGGCATGTCGTTGCGTGAGATTAGCCCTGTTTTCCTCATTTTTGCTTCGTTTTGTGTGTTTAGCTCATTTATGTTGTGTTGGATCAGTTGGCTCGGGTTCGGAGTGATTGTGTAGAGAAATGAGACACTTAGTCTCTTAAGTTGGTTTAATAGTTGGAAAAGTCAACCGGAAGTTGATGTCACGATCCGATTTACCCTCTGAAAGATATCATGACGGCACCTAGTCTCTACGACTAGGTAAGCCTAAATTTGCGGGGAAAAAAATCCTAAATAAAAAATGATAAAGTAAGGACAGAAAAAGAAAAGAAAATATAAGTAAACATAACATAGCCGCTCAGCATGTACAAGTATAAATCCAAAAACCTGTAATGTCACATGATAGTCACAAGCTTCTATATAGTAACAACTCTATACAACGGGAAAGAAAAATATATATAAATCTCTATCTAGACCGGAATGGAAGGTGACCCGGAGAATTCTGCAGACACGGCAGAATTATCTTACAGTCTCCTCTCTACAACTGCGACGACCACTAGCTACGTGGATGAGAACTCAAATCTGGATCTGCACACGAAAAATATGTGCAGGAAAGGGCATGAGTACACCACGTTCGGTACCCAGTAAGTGCCAAGCCTAACCCCAGTCAAGTAGTGACGAGGTCAGGTTAAGGCTCTACTGGATGTATAAATAAACAGTTTAAATAGTACGAAAAATAAATAGTTCTAAAATAAATAGTAAAAGTGAACAAGCTGAATTAAGACAGTAAAATGGAGCCCTCGGCTCAGCACAACGTATCTCCCAATGGAATCTCCCGGGATACCGTCCCGTAGTTCCAATTATCAATATGCCGTACATGGGGGATCTCCCAGAATACGTCCGTAGTCCCAAATGTAAATACACAGTGTTGGGGGATCTCCCGGAATACGTCTTTAGTCCCCAATTTAAATATGAAATGCGAAGTAAATGCCAATAAACATAGATTCTAACAGTACATCAAAAATAAAGGTAGGAAAGCAGAGGAAAACTAACTAAACATGGCGCATAGAGTGTCAATTAAGCAATTTAATATGGAAACAATAGACATTCTTTCCTAATCTAAGATAAACAATTAAACACGGCGAAATGATGTAATATAAGTACAAGGAACTAGATAATTTTTGAAAGAAAAGTGGGATTTTAGGAGAAATGGCCCGTGTACGCACTCGTCACCTCACGTACATGGCGCCCACACAACAATTTTTATCAAAACAAGCTAAGGGAAAAGTCCCCAACACGGAGTTAGGTGATGTGTCGGAGAATTTCGGCACATTTAATACCATATTGCTTAAACTATGGCTCGTTTCAAGAGCATTTACTCTTATTAATCATAGAATTTTGGTATTTTGCAGTACACAAGGTGTAAACACTCAAGACCATGCAAAAGGGAGTTAAAGAAGAGAAAAGAGAAGGAAAATGGTCAAATGCGATCGCATATGCAACATGCGAATCGCATTTCAAGCCTAGGGGTCGCATACCGCAACAGAAAGTTGAGTCAAAATTAAGGAGTGAAATGCGGTCAAATATGCGACCGCATATCCCAAATGCAAACCGCATTTGAATCGCATCTCTATCTGATGCCTGAAGCCACATTGAAAATGCGACGCATGAATGCGATTGCATATCATTAATGCGGACCGCATATCTCAAATGCGATAAATCCCTGGAACCTAGGGTTTTGATATGTGATGGAGGAAGTGAAGATGCGAATCACATTCCTGTTATGCGACAGGAATGCGATCGCATCTCGCCCGACATGGGTGTTTTTGTCTGTTTTTCACCAGAATTTTCTGCCCACTATAGAAGGATTTACTTGGGTGTTGTGGGTGACCCTGGTCTAGCTTTTGAACAACATTCTCTCATTAAATATTCTTCACCTTTTGGAAGTATCAAAGCAAGCAAGTGGTGGTTTGTAAGCATTCATGACATTATTAAATACTTGTTTCTTTTGGTTATTTATGATGAGTAGCTAAGTTTAAACACTGAGGTTGTGGACCCTAAATGGGTGTTATGTATTTGGGTATTTGCCATTGAATATATGCATAATGGGTAGTTGATATGTGTTTACTCTTCGTCTTATATTTCTTGTTAATGGTTGCAAACATTAACTTATGCCATAATTTTATCTTAGCTTGGAAAAGCGGGTTAGAAGTGGTAAGAGTAAATACCAAAGACTCGAGGCGCTAAACCTCGTTTAATAGAATCACTTAGGAATAAGTTGGTTTTATTTGGCAAGACGTGATTCGGATTTATTGCAACTCTTTTACATTTGGAAAAATCATAAAGAGGAAATACCATCTTAGTATTGGAAAATCTAGGATAGTTATCATAAGAATCATTTGCATATCAAGAACTTCCCATTAGAAATATATCATATTAATACCTACTTGCATTACACTCCATGGAAGGGGACACAACCTTGGTTATTTTACCCATAAATTAGTTTCCGTTGTTACTACTCTTTCTTTAAAATAGTAGACTATTAATCACCATCTTCTTGTTCACTAATGGAATAGAATTTCGATTAGAGTTAAGAACCACACTAACAAAGTGATATTTTCACCCCTATTCCCTGTGGGATTCGACCCCAACCTTGTTGGGTTATTATATTTGACTTCGACCGCTTTACACTATTTTAAAAGTGTAATTTGAGCGTATAAAATTTCGGTGCCGTTGCCGTTGCCAGTGGCTATTTGTTTTTGGATGTCCTATTTTGAGATGTCAAAACTTGTTGTACTCTTTTGCTGATTGCTATAAAACTGGCTGTACTTTTTTTCCCCTTGCAACTTGATGTACAACTTGATGTATATACCCCTACTTCATGTATGAATACATTTTGTTTCATGAAATTGCTGTTATTGTTATGATTGAGTCTCTTGTAGTTAGTAATGAAGTCCCCTTGGTTTTTCTTCGCCGGGTTCTTTTCCAAAGGTGTAATAGTAGAACCATGGTGCTAGGATGAAACATAGTGACCGGTTAAGTGTAGGCATCTAGTCTCAAGCATGTATACCTGTGAATAATCCATATCCTCTTGAGAAAAGAAAAAAAAACACAAAATCAACTCTGTAAACTTGAGACTCACCTTTTGACATTATGTGTACGTGGAACGTTACTTGTAAATAATGAAAGCTTGAGGCGGCAAAGCCCTAACCCTTGAACCACAACCATGAAAACTAAACTGTCATGTGCCATGTGTGTTAGTTATAGCGTAAATCATTCCTGTGTATACCTCTGTCAGCTAGAGCTTGCCCAGTTGGTTTTTTGATGCTAATAATAAGTACATTGAGTTGAAGACATGACCTTAGGCAATCTTTGTGATACTAAAGAAACCCAGTGTACCTTTCAAGCCACCAAATGATGTATGAATACCACTAGTTCCCCAATCGAGCCTGGACCCTTTTGTTGGACAACTCATTACAAACCTTTCCCGTTTTGAGAAGTAATTCCTTCTGTTGAGCCCGTCCCTCCTTGAAGACTGAAAATGAGGCATAAAGCCTAAGTTGGGGGTGTGATGATAGAATCGTAATTTGGATAGGTTGTACATTAAGTGTAGAACGTATACCTCATAAGGTCAGTGGAAAAGTGTTCAAGCTCCAAAAAAAAAATTAAAAAAAAAAGTAAATAAATTAATATATATTTTGCATGGGAGCTGTGAAGGAACTTGTGGAGGTAGTTCTACGGTGGTAGTTAAGCATCAATAAGGTCATGAGGTCTAAAAGAAGCAATAGACGCTAAAAGAAGTTGTGAGCAGTCTTCAAGGAGGGTGTAGTCACCTACGCCCAAATAATGTCCTAACCATACCTAAGCCTGCATTACAACCCAAAAAGTCCTGATGGGATCTCCAACCGAATGGTCTTAAAATGGCGTCGAATCAAAATAAGGGCAAGCCTATGGCATAACATGTGGTAACACTTGAACTTCTTTGAGAGCGTGAGTGTCTTGTAAATAGTCTCATTGCTGTCAATATTGTAAATATTATGATTGGGGACTTTCTTTCCTTGTGGTGAGGGCACATGTGCTGTGGAGTTAACATTAAGTGAGTTCTCGATATAGGGTATAAGCACACTCAGCTGAGGGTAACATTTTGTCAAGATGCGTGAGGCTCAAGGCTCATAAGTTGATTAAATTTCCTGTAGATAATGGTGACTGTCGAGGATTGGATGAAATACATGCTTGTAGTACTGACACCTAACACTGCCCGTGGTCACAAATTGTTTCCGATCTTGTAGTTAGAATCTAGGATAAGATGGAGTCAATTTAGTTGCTTAAGGACAAGCAAGAGTTTAAGTTGGGGGTGTTGATGTGCCGGAGAATTTCGGCACATTTAATACCATATTGCTTAAACTATGGCTCGTTTCAAGAGCATTTACTCTTATTAATCATAGAATTTTGGTATTTTGCAGTACACAAGGTGTAAACACTCAAGACCATGCAAAAGGGAGTTAAAGAAGAGAAAAGAGAAGGAAAATGGTCAAATGCGATCGCATATGCAACATGCGAATCGCATTTCAAGCCTAAGGGTCGCATACCGCAAAAGAAAGTTGAGTCAAAATTAAGGAGTGAATGCGGTCAAATATGCGACCGCATATCCCAAATGCGAACCGCATTTGAATCGTATCTCTATCTGATGCCTGAAGCCACACTGCAAATGCGACGCATGAATGCGATCGCATATCATCAATGCGAACCGCATATCTCAAATGCGATAAATCCCTGGGACCTAGGGTTTTGATATGAGATGGAGGAAGTGAAGATGCAAATCGCATTCCTGTTATGCGACAGGAATGCGATCGCATCTCGCCCGACAGGGGTGTTTTTGTTTGTTTTTCACCAGAATTTTCTGCCCACTATAAAAGGATTTACTTGGGTGTTGTGGGTGACCCTGGTCTAGCTTTTGAACAACATTCTCTCATTAA
>ML280141.1:6560-66596 GCA_005239495.1 Nicotiana undulata
TGGGGGGGGGGGGAGGGGAGTCCCCGTGGATGATGACTTCACTCTTCGAGAGACGACAAAGATACGCATCGGAGACGATGTTGGGGGTGAACTATGAGGCCCCACAACTGGAAGAGGCGAATGCAGGCGTGGTGGTGTTTCCCTAGGGGGAGATGGTCGTGGAGAGGACACTTGATGACGTCTCCGTGTTTGCGAGGCAGGAGAGGCTTTATCTTCTAGGACAGAAGCGGTTGATTCTCTGACAGTTGAGGACAGGGGAAAGGACATCAACGATGAGGGCAATGAGTTAGGTTCCGACATGTACCCTGACAATCTTAGGATGATCGATGAAGGGATCACTCAAATCGAGGTGAGGATGGAGGGAGGCTCTAGGACCATCATGATCCCAATAGATCATGATTTGCTGTAAAATACCGAGGAGATAATCCTCTCTCTCGGTCCTCTCTACTCCGACGCGAGGGTGTGATCCTAAAGGAGATAACTGATGGTACCCTGTCAAAGAACATTGTCGATCTCGCTCTTAGGGTAAGTATGCCTATTGCCTGTTCTTTCCCTTTTGCCTTTTCTTTGATTTGTAGACGGTCATTTTGGAAATTGAGAGTGCTCGGCGATAGAAAAGACGTAAAGAAATTTATGTGAAGTTAAAGGGTAAGTATGAAGAGTACCATAGAAAGTACCGGGACCTTCAGAGGCGACTTCGCGAAGTGTGTGATGTGCCGGCCTTGAGAGAAGAACTAAAGAAAAAGTACGAAGAGCTCATGACGGCACTGGAGAGGTTCAACTTTCTTCAGGGAGTGTTGAAGAGAAAAGAAGAAGAACTCGAGCTATGTAAGGGCATGTAGGCACAATGCAACAATTTCCAAACTCAGCTGGTTCAACTGCGAAGCCAATTGGATGGGTGCTAGCTCCAAATCGACACTCTCTGGGCGGAGGTCACCGAGAAGCAACTGCGCAGGCAGAGTCTTCCCGAATGGATGCTCGGAGAAAGGTTGACATCCTCAAGATGGTGAACAGGACTCTCCTCTTTGAGCAGGATAATGTTTTGTCAACGGCTAGAGCTAAAGAGGAACAACTTGAGGAGAGGATTCGGGAATTGGAGAAGGAAAACTCTGAGCTACATGACCAAGTTGCTTCTTTTGAGGCCGAGAAAGCCCAGCTGCTTACGTGACCCTCTTCGTCTAATGCTTCTAAGTATACTAACAATCCCCAAGAGTTGTTTGAGGAGTGGATCCACGCTGAGGCGGTGGGCTCTATTTCTAAGATGACCCTCGAGGATGATCGAGTCAAAGCTCGTGAGGCTCGACTCGCTTGTGATTATGATCCCACTATGCCTTAACTTGGTTCCGAGGAGGATGAGGGTGTAGACGTGCTTGCGGACGGTTCTTGGTATGACTCCGCTTACGATCAAGGTGAAGATGAAGAGGGCGTCGAAGGCCGGGACATTGATGGACACTTGTTTTTGTTTTAACTTCTTGTATTTTTTTGCTGGTGTCTTCGAGCGCCTATTGTAAGAACTCTTCGTCTGAATATCAAAGTTGTCTTCTGCTTTTTATGCACATTTTTCATTCATGCATTTTGTTTTTGTACTTGATTGTTTTACTTTTTAACTTGACTATATTGCTTCTTTATCACCTTTTCTTTTATCCTCTAGATGGCCGTAGCCTTTGGGTCGAATAGCCGTGGGACGCATCGGCTCTTTGTTTAAAAAGTCGAGTATGTCTCTTAGTTGAGAGCAGCTAGGGATCTGTAACGACCCGACCGGTCGTTTTGTGTTCTAGGACCCGGTGCCCCTGAATGAGAATTCCCGTAGTTACTTTTACTGATTTATGACTTGCGGGGACGGGTGGTTCGAGACTTGGAAGAGTTTAGAGTAGTATAGGAACACTTAGTTCCTTAAGGTTGGATTTTAAGGCCAAGTTTGACTTCGGTCAATGTTTTGAGTAAACGACCTCGGAATCGAGATCGGAAGGTTCCAGTAGGTTCGTATGATGATTTCGGACTTGGGCATATGTTTGGAACGGGTTTGGGATGACCCGGGAGTGTTTCGGCGCCAAATAATGAAATAAGAGTTTCCTTAAGTTCATATTGAGGTTTGGAGCGTGATTTTGTGTTATAAAGGTCCGAACGGAATTCTGAGATCGGGAATAGTTCCGTCATGTCATTTATGACTTGCTTGCAAAGATTGGTGTCATTCCGAGTAGTATAGGTAGTTTCGGCGCAAGGAAAGCAAATTCAAGAACTTAAAGTTCTTAAGTTTGATCCTAGGGGTTTTCAGGAGTGATTTTTAATTTTAGCGTTGTTTTGGGCATTCCGAAGGCTCGAGCAAGTCCGTATTATGATTTGGGACTTGTTGGTATATTTGGACGGGAGCTCGGGTGGGCCCAGATGCCGTTCGGGCATCGAGCGAGGCCAAAAACTAGAAAAAATAACTGTTGGTTTACCAGATCTGGTGCAACCGCACCTGTGGTGGCCTAGTCGCAGGTGCGAGATCGCTTCTGCGGTCCCAGCCTCGCAGGTGCGGCCCCCAGGTGAGGCTGCCCAATTTCGCAGGTGCGGATCAATTTCTGCAGTAGAGGAGCCGCAGGTGCGGACTTCGCTCCGTAGGTGCGAGCCAAGACCCCTCTCCCCCTTTTCCGCAGATGCAAGATTATTCTCGCAGATGCGAGACCGCATGTGCGGTTTTCGAGCCGCAGGTGCGAAAAGCCTGTAGGCAGTGAGGTTCTTTTAAAACACGGGATTTAGCCATTTATCACCATTTCTTTTCCACCATTGATGAATTTGAGAGCTTGCAAAAGAGACAAACGACCTAGCTACTGTAAGGTAAGTAATTCCTACTATAATCTAGCTTAAATACTTGAATTTTAGGGTAGATTAACATCCTAAATTAGTATAAATCAAGGGTTAGAGTAAAATCTAGGGCTTTATGAGTTTGAGGGAATTACCAAAGAATTTGTTATGAAATCATGCAAAAACTACATATTATTGATCCTTAGACTATGGGTGAGTGTTTCTTCGAAAATTTTCGGAATCCGAGCATGTGGGCCAGGGGGTTGTATTTTGAGATTTTTCAAAGTAGGTTGGAATAATTAACTAAATAGGGGAATTTCATACTTTTGAGTATAGATTAATTTATTTATGCAATATTTGATTAGTTTCGAGTCCTTGGGAGACGAGTTTGGAGCTACGGGCGCATTCTTGACCCGGGAAGTAGGCTCGACACGAGGTGAGTCTCCTTTCTAACCTTGTAAGAGGGAATTGTCCCCATAGGTGAATTAAATGATTTAGTGTTAATGTGTGGGGACTACGTACGTACGAGGTGACGAGCGTCCGTGCATAGTGACTATTATTTTTATGTCCGGGTAGTTACGCTCACACCATGCCTTGTGGATTTCCTTAAATAAAATTATATACTTTATGACTTCATCGTTGATGAGTGGTGATTTTACCACTCATTTTGGCCTCTTTTCGTTGGGTTTTGCATCATTCAATGATAACTTGAGGTCGTTTATAGTGTGTAATTGCTCGAATTTTAGGGAAATGATGCCATGAGGTGGTTAGTGTTGAATTGGAGTGAAGTTGAACAAAAAGTGGTGAAAAATGCACAAAAAACTCCAGTGATTCCGCTCCTGCGGACTCTGGGCCGCTGGTGCGACCTCGCACCTGCGGAGGATGGAACGCACCTGCGAAGGAAGGCTCAACTGCACAAAATCGCACCTGCGGAGTAGTTCACACACATGCGGAACCGTAGGTGCGACAATTTGTCCGCATCTGCGGAAATGGCCCAAGAAACCAAGACTCGCACCTGCGATTGGAATTCTACCCCTGCGGAACTGCACCTGCGATGATTCTTCCGCAGGTGCGGTCAACGGGCATCAGGTCTGGACAAAGATGTAAAATCACATTTTTCATTCCCAACTCACATATACTCGACCTAGCAGACATTTTCCAATATCTTTTGGCATATCTTTGGCTTTGTAAATACATTTTTGAGAGAGAAGAACAAGTCTTGAAGCTAGGGTTTGCACACACACTTGGGATTTGAAGATTTCACTCTTGTGGTTAAGGTTTTCTTACCCATTTATGTTTGTTTCTTCATTTCCTTGCTTTGTATTGAATATTTAAGTGTGTAGTATTTATTCCCAATACTTAAATCTTGTTTATGGAAATTTACATATTTAAAGTGTGGATTAAATACCTTGTTGTGCTTATGTATTGAATGATTTTATTATATTTACAAAGTGAGTTATTGTTTCTTTAATTACTCTTGTTCTTTAATGTTTCCAAATGGATAAGCTAACCCTAGGGCTCACCCATTAACTTTGAATTAATTTTGGAAAAGATAATTTGGGGTTGGAAAATATTAATTAACAAGAACTTGAGGCTTTAATCCTCATTTTATAGATTCTACGTAGGGATAGGATTGAACTACTTGTAGCCAAATCCGGAAGTGCTTAATCTGTTAATTGGGTTAGGAATAATTCAATTAAGAAGTCTTTGGAAAAAGCTAATTAAGAATTATTATCCGTGGCTAATTAACATAAACTAACTCATATTAGAAAATCGTGAAATACATTGGATCGTTACTTGAGTGTAATTCCCGAAGCATACATACTTGTTGCCATTGATCATTTTACTTGCTTTCTAGGTTAGTTTATATTTTCGCATTTAGTTATAAACAATTTTCAAAACCAAAATCTTATTTGTTTGGCATTGCGCGATAAGTGATAACTCTCTTGCATTCCTAATCGCCTCCATATTGTTCTCTGTGGGATTCGACCCCAACCTTGTTGGGTTACTATATTTGACATCGATCGCTTACACTATTTTAAGGTGTAATTTGAGCGTATCAAATTTTGGCGCCGTTGCCGGGGATCGAACCCGGGTCACCCGCTTGACAGGCGGGAATTACACCACTTTGGACGAAGGACCGCAGGTGCTATAATATTTCCGCAGGTGCGGCCTCGCACCTGCGAGCCCTTCGCCGCAGGTGCGACCATTTTCCGCAGGTGCGCCTCATGGAACGCAGGTGCGCAACCGCACCTGCGGTTAAAGTTTCGCAGGTGCGGAAACTGCCCAGTTCTGCCAAAAATAGTGTACTTGCAATTGGCCCTTCCCGGGCCCGTTCAACTTGGTTCTTTCGCTTAATTGCAGTGTTTTAACCTGCTTAACAATGTTCCACTGCTTGACTAACTTTGTTTTGATTTTTTGTAGGTACTTTGACTCAAAAATTGACCCGCACGCACACCAAAATGCTCCACACAGTTCTGAAATTGAGGAGGATGTTGAGGAACATTATGATAATTACCGGTTCATGTCGGCTGACTGTCAACGCCGATACTATGACAACCTCCTCACCAAGAAATTGGTTCTTGAGAGGGGAATTGAGGAGGACAAATTGGGCGAAAAGCACCCGGATTTCTATTATCGGTTGGTATCCTCTGGGTGGTCGTGCTTCATTCCCACTCCGTGCAAGGCAAATGAGATATGGGTTCACGAGTTTTACGCCAATCTCAGGCGTACAAACTTCGACTCTCCTCACCTCATCATCAGAGGGAAAATAGTGAGGTTTGGGGCAGAAGAGATCAATGTTGCACTCGGGATTCCAAGCCACCCAATAGAGCCAGTACTAGAGAAGGATCACTGCAAAAACTCGATATGGCTTGTGTCCAAATTGTACCCTGAGAGTGTCCGACCAGAGTGGGCTAACAAGAGGAGAGGCTTGAAGTCAGATGACTTCATAGTCGAGGCTAAGATATGGCTATATATACTGAGCAGCAGGGTGTCCCCCAGTGGGAATGTCTCACATGTTTCATACACCAGAGCCCTGATCATTGCTTGCCTGATTGATGGCATTCCAATGAACCCGTGCCATTACATTCTGAGTGAGATGCATCAATATTTGCTTGACGATGGGCCGGGGTTATTGTTTCCATCTTTGATTATTGAGTTGTGCAAGCGGGCACAGGTCGAGGTGCGCCTCACTGATCATTGGGTGCCCGCCGAAAAACCCTTCCACCCGCTGAGAGTCAAGGGGGAAGGTGGAGCAGTGAAGATCAAGAAGAGGAAGACCACTACCACCACCACTGTCGGAGCTGGATCCTCCTCACAGCCTGTTGTAGCAGAGGGTCCTTTTGGGGAGATGAACTCCCAATTTTCTATCCTGCGGGACCTAGTGTCCAAGCTCCCCACTGGCCCTTCCACCTCCCAGCCTCAGCCTCCACCTGAGTACTACTCCAGGGCTGAGATGCAACATTATTTTGATACTCAAGACAGGATGTCAACATCTCTTACACAGCTTGACACCGCCTACACCAGCCTGTGCAAGGCTCATATTGACCTAAAGGAGTCATTTGACAAAGAAAAGGAGAAAAATAAAAAGAAAGGTAAGCTCTTGGTCAAAGTATGGAGAGGCCTCAAGGCAATCTTCTGGTGGGGGAAACCGAGCAAGAAGCTGCCAGTTGCAGATGCTAATGACAGCAAGGACTACTCGTTCATGACTGATCGTGAGGGTGAAAATTATGATAATGATGATGACGAGAGTTCTCAGCAGCATTGACCAGCCCATTCTCCTCCTGTCTGCTAGTCTGATGCAGACCTCAGGGAGACCCTCAAACTATACTATTTTATTTTAATGTTATGCAGTGGGGACACTTCAATATTTTTAGTTGGGGGTGGCTGTTGCACATTGTATCTATGTATGACTTTTTGTATGATATTGTCTTTGTGCCCTTGCCGAGCCTCTTTGTTATGTATGGATACTTTGTGCCCTTGCCAAGCTTATTGTGGATGTATGGATACTTTGGTTTGATTGGTTTATTTTTTTTTTCTTGTATCCTTTATTTTCTTTAGTAGTTTGCTTCTATTTTTAGTTTTTAGCTTTGCACTAGTAGCTTTGTTCTTTAAATTTTACCTTCTTAATAATACCTCCTTAGGTTTTCTTCATGCTACGGTTTCCCAATGAACATTTTTGAAGTGAACCGGGTGACTTTTCCCTATGATAGATGGCGTGACAACTTTCTTAAGGAAATTAGTCTTGTTTTGCTAGGAGGAGACTTTTGTTTTATTTGGTACTAAAGAAATTATCCTTTTGTATGTGAAATGTAAACTAAGAATACCCCTTCGAATTTTAGTTTTGAATGAAAACAAGTAAGTTGCATGGTGAAGAATACTCTTAGTGTTAAGATTTTGGCTCTTTTAGTGACTCACGGCTTACTAGTTTGAAAAATATTGCTCCAGACTCCTGTTGGAAAGTGATATTGATCCGTCTTTATTAATTCATGTGCCATGTGTGTTAGTTTTTGTATAAATAAATCTTGTGTTCACTTCTATCATCTAGAACTTTCTCGATTGGTCTTTCAATGCTAATGATAAGTATGTTTGGTTGGAGAAATGACCTTAGGCATTCTTTGTGTTATTTGGAAACCCCGTTAGCCTTTCGAGCCACCATTGTATAGATATGATCACTAGTTACCCCATTTGAGCCTTGAACCTTTTCTTTGGTCACCTCATTACAAACCTTCCCCTTTTTGCAAAATAATTCCCTCTTATGAACCCGTCCTTCCTTGAATATTGAGAATGAGGCAAAAAGACTAAGTTGGGGGTTTGGTTTCAAAGTGGAGATTGGTAAGGTTGTACATTGAGTGAAGAATATATACCTCAAAAGAATCATGTGAAAATTATTCAAGCTCCAAAAGAAAAAAAAATAGAGAAAAAAAAAAGAAAAGGAAAGAGATATGTATGTAAATAAATATGGGAGCTTTGAAGAGATTTAGTGAGGTATTTCAAGTAGTTCTATGTTGGTAACTAAATTCCAATGAGGCTATGTGGTGTGAAAATGAAACAAAGTGCAACAAGAAAGGAAAATGTGAGTAGTGTTCAAGGAGGGTGTAGTCACTTTCCCAAATGTGCATCCTACCCTTCCCTAAACCTACATTACAAGCTTAAAAAGCCCTTATGGGATCTCCAAACGAATGGCGTGAATATGCGATGAATTAAAATAAGGGCAAGCCTATGGTATGATTGGTTGTAACACTTGAAAGTCTTTGTGAGTGTGAGTGTCTTTGTAAATATGTCTCTTGTTGTTGCCATTGTAAATATTGTGAGTTGGGACTTTCTTTCTTTCTTGTGAGGGAACATGAATTAAGGTTGAACGGTGAAATTGATATATTAAAAAATGAACGAGTTGAGCATTTGTAGTAGACTAGTGTTGTTGAGTCACTTCTTGAGGCTTATTCTTGTCACTTGATTATTTTTGAAACTCTCGTGCACTTCTTGAAGTTGTTTGTAAATGAGGGAGTTATTCGGGTAAGATGCATACTTGAGCCTAATTATTAGTACCAAAAAAATCCATAAGTATAATGCTTAGTTGGAGAATGTGACTTGTGAATAAGAGCAATGCAACTTGTGTTAGAAATAGTAGAACCTCATTGAGTTATTAGTTTTGATTTGCTTGAGGGCAAGCAAAAGCTCTAAGTTGGGGGTGTTGATGAGTGGTGATTTTACCACTAATTTTGGCCTCTTTTCGTTAGGTTTTGCATCATTCAATGATAACTTGAGGTCGTTTATAGTGTGTAATTGCTCGAATTTCAGAGAAATGATGCCATGAAGTGGTTGGTGTTGAATTGGAGTAAAGTTGAACAAGATATGGTGAAAAATGCACAAAAAGCTCCAGTGATTCTGCACCTGCGGACTCTGGGCCGCTGGTGAGACCTCGCACCTACGGAGGATGGAACGCACATGCGAAGGAAGGCTCAGTTGCAAAAAATCTCACCTGCGGAGTAGTTCACGCACCTGCAAAACCGCAAGTGCGACCATTTGTCCGCATCTGCGGAAATGGCCCAAGAAACCAAGACTCGCACCTGCGATTGGAATTCCGCCCCTGCAGAACCGCACCTGCGATGATTCTTCTGCAGGTGCGGTCAACGGGCATCAGGTCTAGACAAAGATTTAAAATCACATTTTTCATTCCCAACTCACATATACTCGACCTAGCAGACATTTTGCAATATCTTTTGGCATATCTTTGGCTTTGTAAATACATTTTTTAGAGAGAAGAACAAGTCTTGAAGCTAGGGTTTGCACACACACTTGGGATTTGAAGATTTCACTCATGTGGTTAAGGTTTTCTTACCCATTTATGTTTGTTTCTTCATTTCCTTGCTTTGTATTGAATATTTAAGTGTGTAGTATTTATTCCCAATACTTAAATCTTGTTTATGGAAATTTACATATTTAAAGTGTGGATTAAATACCTTGTTGTGCTTATGTATTGAATGATTTTATTATATTATGAAGTGAGTTATTGTTTATTTAATTACTCTTGTTCTTTAATGTTTCCACATGGATTAGCTAACCCTAGGACTCGCCCATTAACTTCGAATTAATTTTGGAAAAGATAATTTGGGGTTGTGAAAGATTAATTAACAAGAACTTGAGGCTTTAACCCTCATTTTGTAGATTCTACCTAGGGATAGGATTGAACTACTTGTAGCCAAATCCGGAAGTGCTTAATATGTTAATTGGGTTAGGAATAATTCAATTAAGAAGTCTTCTTAGTCTTTGGAAAAGGCTAATTAAGAATTATTATCCGTGGCTAATTAACACAAATTCGCTCATATTTTTAAAATCGTGAAATACATTAGATCGTTACTTGATTGTAATTCTCGAAGCATACATACTTGTTGCTATTGATCATTTTACTTGCTTTCTAGGTTAGTTAATATTTTCGCATTTAGTTATAAACAATTTTCAAAACCAAAATCTTATTTGTTTGGCATTGCGCGATAAGTGATAACTCTCTTGCATTCCTAATCGCCTCCATATTGTTCTCTGTGGGATTCGACCCCAACCTTGTTGGGTTACTATATTTGACATCGATCACTTACATTATTTTAAGGTGTAATTTGAGCGTATCAATCGTATGCAAACTTTGCTTCAAGAAATCATGGGACTTGGTAATTTAAAGGAATTGTTCATTGAAAAAGATTTAAAGAAAGATGTTATGTGTGCACGTGATCGCTTCACAATTTATATTCCGCGGGCGGAGTGTATTTTCCCCTACTCTCATGGGAGCGGGCCGTATGCCACGACAAGTTGATAGATGCATCTATGGTTCGTGCCGTTCGACCCTCCGGCAGTGCACAAATATTGTTATTGTGATGGCTCAGGCCGGTTGTCCTTATTCCATTATGCGTATGCTAATTTGCTGGATGACTTGATAACTGTGGAATTGATAGATATTCAGGGGAAAGTGAATTGAGAACTTGCTTATTAGTGTTTCTTCACTTAAATTGAATTGCTGTTTCATTTCGATATTTACTGCCTTAGTATCCTCGTATACTTGTTACCTTCATTTTTATTTTGCTTAATTATACTTTTTGGACCCTAGTAAGTGTCTGGTCGACCTCTCGTCACTACTTCTTCTAGATTAGACTGCATACTCACTGGGTACATATCTGTTTATGTACTCATGCTATGCTTCTGTACTTAATTGTACAGGTTCTGAGGTAGGTGCATCTGGGTATCAGGCCAGAACTCGTTCCTGAGATATACCTGGGTTAGACTTCATGGTGAGCTGTTTTTGCTTGGCGATCCTCAGCAGCACTACAAAGTCTTCTTTTGTTTATTCCTGTCTATTTCTTTCAGACAGTAGGACAGTTTATTTCATCTTTTGTTATACTCTACTAGTATGCCTGTAGACTTGTGACACTAGTTCCTGGCACACACGTAGTAGACATTTTACTTTTGGGCTGTAAATATTCGCTTATCAACCCGTTTGGCTATTTCTGTTTAAGTTAGTCAAATTTATCCGCTTTTATTTAATGTCTTAAACTCGAAATTGGTAAGTGTTGGAAATGTTTTGCAAATTAAGGGAAATTCACTAGTAAATTAAATGTTGGCTTGCCCGACTATGGTGTTGGGTGCCATCACGACTTGAGTTATGATTTGGGTCGTGACTACATGGTATCAGAGCTCTAGGTTCACGTAGGTCTCATGAGTCACGGGCAAACCCAATAGAGTCTTGAGGATCAGTACAGAGACGTCTGTATTTATCTTCGGGAGGCTATAGGGTGTTAGGAAATCTCTCTTTATTCATCTTCTATCGTGCAGTTGATGGTATAATAATATCACTCCTCTATTCTCTCATAGATGGTGAGGACGCGCGCAACCGACGTTACCGACCCGGGAAGGGCCGCTACCCCCATCATTCGAGGTCATGGCAGAGGCCGGGGGAGGGCACCGGCCCGAGGTAGGGGACGAGGGCATCCCAGAGCTGTTCCAGTAGCACCCCCAGCGGATCCGGCAGAGGATCCCATTACTGAGGAGCAGGGCGAGGCACCCGCCGTAGATCCTGCCCCTTTAGACTTTATGACGGCGCCGGGATTCCAGGAGGTCATGGGCCATATGATGCGGTTCATGGACACCATGACTCAGGCTGGTTTATTTCCAGCAGATCCTGCCACATCTCAGGCGGGAGGGGGAGCCCAGACTTCTTCTGCCCAGGTCGCGGGTCATGCAACAACAGTATATCAGACCCCGGGTACACCGCCCGTGGGCGAGGCCCAGCCAGTATCAACAACACCTGAGCCTAGACCAGCTGCGGATGGTGATCCGCAGAAGCTACTAGACAAATGGACCAGGTTGCACCCTCCTGTCTTTGGAGGCGAGCGTGGTGAGGATGCCCAGGACTTTATTGATAGGTGCAGGGACAGACTGCACAACATGAGGATATTGGAGTCCCAGGGATTTGACTTCACTACTTTTCAGCTAGAGGGCAGGGCCCGCAGATTGTGGCAGTCCTATATTCTTAGCAGACCGGCAGATTCTCCTCCTATCACTTGGGAGCAGTTTACCCTGATGTTCCTGGACAGATATATTCCTCCCTCAGAGAGGAAAGAGATGCGGTATCATTTTGAGCAGTTGGAGCAGGGTCAGATGTCGGTGACTGACTACGAGGCTAGGTTTTCTTTGCTTTCTCGTCATGAACTCATGATACTTACTACTGATGCTGAGAGAGTGCGGATATTCGTAGCTGGGTTGCATCCAGGAATTAGGGACAACATGGCCCGAGAGGTGGAGATGGGGACTCCTTATCAGCTTGTGGTAGAGATTTCTCGCAGGATCGAGGGTTATCGGTCAAGGAGTAGAGAGCAGGGGCAGCAGGATAAGAGAACCAGATTTTCCAGGGATTTCAGAGGTGCTGCAGTTTGGGGCGGAGGTCAGTTTAGTAGGGGCCAGCCCAGCAGGACCCCATTTTCAGCACCCCCACCACCTCCCCGAGTTGTTCCAGCGAGGCCTTATTTCAGCGCCATGCCAGAGCGTTCTTACCGCCCTCCAGCTATTCAGGGTTCTTCTTCAGGGAAACAGGCTATGGTGCCGGGAGGTTGTTATGAGTGTGGGGAACCAGGTCATATGAAGAGTTTTTTTCCCAGGCTTCTGGGCAAGGCAGTGCAGCAGGGTTACCAGCCGATGGTTCCAGTACCAGCGTTCTGGTCACCTAGGGGTGGAGGACAAGCCGACAGGGGTCGTCCTAGAGGTGGAGGCCAGACAGGAGGATCCCAGTTAGCTCCTGTTCATTTCGGCGGAGGTCAGTTGTCTGGTGCTCCAGCTAGATTCTATGCTATTCCGGCCATATCAGATGGAGTAGCCTCAGATGCCGTGATCACATGTATTATTTCAGTATGTGGTACAGAGGCATCAATGTTATTTGATCCATGATCCACTTACTCATATGTATCAGCCTTATTTGCCCGTCTCCTGGATATTCCCCGTGAGTCCTTGGGTACTGCTATTTATGTGTCCACTCCTATGGGCGATTCTGTGGTGATAGACCGGATTTATCGGTCCTGTGTGGTTACATTCTGTGGGTTCGATACCATAGCGGACCTCCTGTTGCTTGATATGGTTTATTTCGAGGTTATCCTGGGCATGGATTGGCTATCTCCCTATCATGCCGTTCTAGACTGCCATGCCAAGATGGTTACTCTAGCCATGCCGGAGTTGCCTAGGTTGGAGTGGAGAGGTTCCTCAGTTAGTGTAGCTAGTCGGGTTATTTCTTTCCTGAAGGCTCGACCTATGGTCGAGACGGGTTGTTTGGCCTACCTTGCTTATGTGCGGGACACCACCGCCGAGTCTCCGACGATTGATTCAGTGCCAGTAGTTCGAGAGTTAACTGATGTATTTCCTTCAGACCTTCCAGGCATGCCACCAGATCGTGATATTGATTTTTACACTGACTTAGCTCCAGGCACCTAGCCTATATCTATTCCTCCGTACCGTATGTCTCCGAAGGAGTTGAAGGAATTGAAAGAGCAACTTGAGGAGTTGTTGGCTAAGGGGTTTATCAAACCGAGTGTATCCCCTTGGGGTGCTCCAATGCTATTTGTGAAGAAGAAGGATGGGACTATGCAGATGTGTATTGACTACTGCCAGCTGAACAAGGTCACCATCAAGAACAAGTACCCATTGCCGCGTATCGATGATTTGTTTGACCAGTTGCAGGGTGCTCGGGTGTTTTCTAAGATTGACTTGAGATAGGGGTTCCATCAGCTGAAGATTCGGGACTCGGATGTTCTGAAGACTGCCTTCCGTACGAGATATGGTCATTATGAGTTCCTGGTGATGTCCTTTGGCTTGACTAATGTCCTCGCATCATTTATGGACCTGATGAACAGGGTGTTCAGGCCTTATATTGATTCTTTTGTCATTGTCTTTATTGATGACATTTTGATTTACTCACGTAGTCTGGGGGAGCACGAGCAGCATTTGAGAGTTGTGCTCTAGAATTTGCGAGAACAAAAGCTATATGCTAAGTTCTCCAAATGTGAGTTCTGGTTGGATTCCGTGGCATTCTTGGGACATGTGGTATCCGGAGAAGGCATCAAGGTTGATCCTAAGAAGATTGAGGCAGTTCAGAGTTGGCCACGCCCTACTTAAGCTACAGAGATCAGGAGCTTCTTGGGTCTAGCAGGTTATTATCGCCGATTTGTGGAAGGTTTTTCATCCATTGCAGACCCACTTACTATATTGACTCAGAAGAATACCCCGTTTCGATGGTCAGACGAGTGTGAGGCGAGCTTCCAGAAGCTCAAGACAACATTGACCTCAACACCAGTTCTAGTATTGCCTTCTTGTTCGGCGATGTATACGGTTTATTGCGACGCTTCACGCGTTGTCTTGGGATGTGTGTTGATGCAGGAGGGGCGTGTTATTGTATATGCTTCACGTCAGTTGAAGGTTCATGAAAAGAATTACCCTGTGCACGATTTGGAGTTGACGGCAATTGTTCATGCTCTTAAGATTTTGAGGCACTACTTTTATGGGGTGTCTTGTGAGGTTTATACAGACCACCGCAGCTTGCAGCATTTGTTCAAGAAGAGGGATCTTAATTTGAGGCAGCGCAGGCGGCTCGAGTTGCTAAAGGATTATGACATCACCATTCTTTATCATCCGGGCAAGGACAATGTTGTAGCAGATGCCTTAAGTAGGAAGGCGGAGAGTATGGGTAGCTTGGCTCATATTTCAGCAAAGGAGAGACCTCTAGCTTTGGACATTCAGTCCTTGGCTAATCGCCTGGTGAGATTGGACCTTTCAGAGCCCCGCCGAGTTTTTGCTCGGGTGGTTGCTCAATCTTCATTATTGGGGGAGATTAAGGCCCGGCAGTTTGATGATCCACGCTTGGCAGAGCTACTGGAGACAGTGGTACAAGGTGGTGCCAAGGAGGTTTCCATTGGCGAAGATGGTATTCTGAGACTTAAGGGCCGTTTGTGTGTTCCTAATGTTGATGGCTTGAGGGAGAGGATTCTAGAGGAGGCTCACAGTTCACAGTATTCTATTCATCCTGGTGCTACGAAGATGTATCGTGACTTGAAGCAACATTACTGGTGGAGGCGGATGAAGAAGGACATAGTGGAATATGTGGCTAGATGTCTAAATTGCCAGCAGGTTAAGTACGAGCACCAGAGGCCAGGAGGCCTACTTCAGTAGATGCCTATACCTGAGTGGAAATGGGAGCGCATCACTATGGACTTTGTAGTTGGGTTGCCTCAGACTTTACGGAAGGTTGATGCGGTTTGGGTCATTGTGGACAAGCTGACCAAGTCGGCGCATTTCATCCCAGTAGCTACTACTTATACTTTGGAGAGGTTGGCCCATATCTACATGCGGGAGATAGTCCGGTTGCACGGTGTGCCTGCGTCCATTATATCAGATCAAGGTCCTCAGTTCACCTCGCGCTTATGGAGAGCATTGCAGAGTGAGTTAGGCACCCGGGTAGAGCTCAACACAACATTTCACCCTCAGACTGATGGGCAGTCGGAGGTGACAGTTCAGATACTGGAGGACATGCTCAGGGCATGTGTGATCGACTTTGGAGGTCAACTGGACCAGTTCTTTCCCTTGGCCGAGTTTGCTTATAATAATAGTTCTAAGTCCAGCATTGAGATGGCTCCATTTGAGGCCTTGTATGGTCGGCGATGTCATTCTCCTATCGGGTGGTTTGAGCCTGACGAGGCTAAGTTATATGGCACCGACCTGGTGAAGGATGCTTTGGAGAAAGTGAAGTTGATTAAGGAGAGTCTTCGCACAGTTCAGTTCAGAGAGAAGAGTTACGCGGATCAGAAGACGCGTGATGTATCATTTATGGAGGGAGAGAAGGTTCTGTTGAAAGTCTCGTCGATGAAGGGTATTATGAGGTTTGGGAAGAAGGGCAAGCTGAGCCCGAGGTTCATAGGTCACTTCGAGGTATTGAGGCGAGTTGGAGAGGTTGCTTATTAGCTTGATTTACCTCCTAGTTTTTCAGGACTTCATCTGGTCTTTCATGTGTCCATGCTCCGGAGATATCACGCTAACTTCTCCCACATGGTAGATTTCAGCACCATCCAACTAGATGAGAGGTTGGGCTACGAGGAGGAGCCAATTGCTATTATTGATAGGCAGGATCGTCAGTTGAGGTCCAAGAGAGTTTCCGCTGTAAAGGTCTAGTGGAGGGGCCAACTCGTCGAGGAGGTGACCTGGGAGTCCGAGGAGGACATGCGGAACTGATAGCCACAATTATTCAGCACTTCAGGTATGATTCTAGACCCGTTCGAGGACGAACGTTTGTTTAAGAGGTGGAGAATGTAACAACCTGACCGATCGTTTTGCGTTCTAGGACCCCGTGCCCTTAAATGAGACTTCCCGTAGTTGCTTTTACTGATTTATGACTTGCGGGGACGGGTGGTTCGAGACTTGGAAGAGTTTAGAATAGTATAGAAACACTTAGTTCCTTAAGGTTGTCTTTTAAGGCCAAGTTTGACTTCGGTCAACATTTTGAGTAAACGACCTCGGAATCGAGATCCGAAGATTCCGGTAGGTTCGTATGATGATTTCGGACTTGGGCGTATGTTCAAAATGAGTTTTGGATGACCGGGAGCGTTTCGACGCCAAATAGTGAAATAAGAGTTTCCTTAAGTTCATATTGTTGTTTGGAACATGATTTTGTGTTATCAAGGTCCGAACGGAATTCCGAGACCGGGAATAGTTCCGTCAAGTCATTTATGACTTGCTTGCAAAATTTGGTGTCATTCCGAGTAGTATAGGTAGGTTCGGCGTAATGAAAGCGAATTTAAGAACTTAAAGTTCCTAAGTTTGATCCTAGGGGTTTTGCGGAGTGATTTTTAGTTTTAGCGTTGTTTTGGGCGTTCCAAAGGCTCGAGCAAGTCCATATTATGATTTGGGACTTGTTGGTATATTTTGATAGGGGCTCGGGTGGGCCCAGATGCCGTTCGGGCATCGAGCGAGGCCAAAAACCAGAAAACTGACTGTTGGTGCACCAGATCTGGTGCAACCGCACCTGCGGTGGCCTAGTCACAGGTGCGAGACCGCTTCTGCGGTCCCATCCTCGCAAGTGAGGCCCCAAGGTGAGGCTGCCCAATTCCACAGGTGCGGATCAATTTCCGCAGAAGCGGAGCCGCAGGTGCGGACTCCGCTCCGCAGGTGCGAGCCAAGACCCCCTCCCCCATTTCCGCAGATGCGAGATTATTCTCGCAGATGCGAGACCGCAGGTGCGGTTCGCAAGCCGCAGGTGCAAAAAGCCTATAGGAAGTGAGGTTCTTTTAAAACACGGGATTTAGCCATTTTTCACCATTTCTTTTCCACCATTAACGAATTTGAGAGCTTGCAAAAGAGACAAACGACCTAACTACTATAAGGTAAGTAATTCCTACTATAATCTAGCTTATATACTAGAATTCTAGGGTAGATTAACATCCTAAATTAGTATAAATCAAGGGTTAGAGTAAAAACCTAGAGCATTATGAAATTTAGGGAATTACCAAAGAATTTGTTATGAAATCATGCAAAACCCACATATTATTGATCCTTAGGCTATGGGTAAGTGTTTCCTTCCAAAATTTTCGGAATCCGAGTATGTGGGCCCGAGGGGTGTATTTTGAGAATTTTCAAAGTAGGTTGGAATAATTAACTAAATAGGGGAATTTCATAGTTTTGAATATAGATCAATTTATTTATGCAATATTTGATTAGTTTCGAGTCCTTGGGAGACGAGTTTAGAGCTTCGTGCGCATTCTTGACCTGGGATGTAGGCTCAACACGAGGTGAGTCTCCTTTCTAACCTTGTAAGAGGGAATTGTCCCCATAGGTGAATTAAATGATTAAGTGTTAATGTTTGTAGGGACTACGTACGTATGAGGTGACGAGCGTCCTTGCATAATGACTATTATTGTTATGTACAGGTAGTTAGGCTCAAACCATGCCTTGTGGATTTCCTTAAATCAAATTATATACTTTATGACTTCATCGTATGCAAACTTTGCTTCAGCAAAATCACGGGAATTGATATTTTAAAGGAATTATTCATTGAAAAGGATTTAAAGAAAGATGTTGTGTGTGCATGTGACCGCTTCACAATTTATATTCCGCGGGCGGAGTGTGTTTTTCCCCTACTCTCATGGGAGCGGGTGGAGTGTGTTTTTCCCTACTCTCATGGGAGCGGGCCGTACGCCACGGCAAGTTGATAGATGCATCTATGATTCGCGCCGTTCGACCCTTCGGCAGTGCACATATATTGTTATCGTGATGGCTCAGGCCGGTTGTCCTTATTCCGTTATGCGTATGCTAATTTGCTGGATGACTTGATAACTGTGGAATTGATAGATTTTCGGGGAAAAGTGAATTGAGAACTTGCTTATTAGTGTTTCTTTACTTAAATTGAATTGCGGTTTCAGTTCGATATTTACTGCCTTAGTATCCTCGCATACTTGTTACCTTCATTTTTATCCTGCTTAATTATACTGTTTGGACCCTAGTAAGTGTCTAGTCGACCTCTCGTCACTACTTCATCTAGATTAGACTAGATACTCACTGGGTACATATCTGTTTATGTACTCATGCTACGCTTCTGTACTTAATTGTACAGGTTTTGAGGCAGGTTCATCTAGGTATCAGGCCGAAGCTCGTTCCTGAGATATACCTGGGTTAGACTTCACAGTGAGCTGCTTTCTCTTGGCGATCCTCAGCAGCACTACGGAGTCTTCTTTTGTTTATTCCTGTCTATTTCTTTCAGACAGTAGGATAGTTTATTTCATCTTTTGTTATACTCTACTAGTATGCCTATAGACTTGTGACACTAGTTCCTGGCACACACATAGTAGACATTTTACTTTTGGGCTGTAAATATTGGCTTATGAACCCGTTTGGCTATTTCTTTTTAAGTTAGTCAAATTATCCACTTTTATTTAATGTCTTAAACTCGAAATTGGTAAGTGTTGGAAATGTTTGCAAATTAAGGGAAATTCACTAGTAAATTAAATGTTGGCTTTCCCGACTACGGTGTTGAGTTCCATCACGACCTGAGTTAAGATTTGGTCGTGACATGATCGATATGTGTTTTTTGATTTAGTCTAACACACCTTTAATTTAATTAATTAAAAAACGAAACGTATATATTTTGGAAGAATATCCTGGACCACGAGCTTGATAAAAAGATTAATATTTATAAATATAACGTCACAACATTACTCAAATACTTTAAGAATAAATAATCTATCAATTCAAACAAAAAAATGAATGACATGCAATCTGAATTAATAAGTTGATACTACTAAAGCAAATAAAATAGAATAAAAAATATAACATTAATTGAGAATCCAAAAAAAAATTAACATAATACTCTTATATGAAATTACAACATAACATAAAATAAGTTTCAACATAATTTAAGTAAATATAATTCAAAAAAAGGAGGACATAAGTTCTGTAACCTCGTTCAATAATGAGATTCTACTTTAGTGATATGTCTCATTATTAGCCAAGTTTATTAATGACTCAATGTTTCTAATAATATAAGGTGTTGTTTCAAAACTGTCACGACCCGAAATCCCACCTTCAGGCCGTGACTGCGTCTAACGTTGAACCTGCTAGACAAGCCAACGTGTAAAATTTCACTAACCAATTAACACTGAATTAACAGGAATACTAGAAGCAATTTTATAATTTAACATGCGGAATAGATAAAAACAGGACTAAGTGATAGAAACAAATACAATACGTTGTAACAATCCCCGAATCTGGAGTCACTAACTCACGAACATACTAAAAGATTACTACAAACAAGGGGCTGAACAATAACTGTATACAACTGTCTTTGGAAATAAATGAAAAAGACAGGAAGGAAGAAAAAAGTGATAGAGGAGACGTCAAGGCCCACGAACGTCTGCGGGTCTACCTTACAATCTCCGAGGTGGACTGAAGGATACTCCCTCTAACGATGTCCATTGGGTCCGGCTACGGGATCTGCACAACATAAAGAAGTGCAGGTGTAGCATCAGTACAACCGACCCCATGTACTGAGTAAGTGCCGAGCCTAACCTCGGCCGAAGTAGTGACGAGGCTAGACCTGACAACATACATTAACCTGTTCTACTCTGCAACATATAACATGTAAAAGAGCAAGAGATAAGCAGATAAACATGGGACACGAGAGTAGTTAATGGGGGGTAACAAGTGAGATAAAGTAGTTAATTAAACACATAGGAGCAAACAAGAAAGGCAAGTTAACAAGAATGCTAACGTAACAAGTATAAATGCCAGCAATGTAAATAATGGCACGACATCACCCTTCGTTCTTTTACTCTTTTCCTCACAATACGATGTACAATATAAAATGATATGAATCATGGCACGGCATCACCCTTAGTGCTTTTACTCTCTTCCTCATTATGCAATATATGATGTAATCAATATCAATCATGGCACGACATCACCCTTCATGCTTTTACTCTCTTCCTCACTATGCGATAAATGATGTAATCAATGTAAATCATGGCACGGCATCACCCTTCGTACTTTACACTCTTTCTCACCATAACAATGACATTTATCAAAATGGCAAGGGATGCAGCATAGGGGAAACACAAGTCATAATCACCCGTCAAGGGGAATACTATCAGTCAATATCATAACAATTGCCCGGCAAGAGTCTCAGCTATAACCACTCTTTTCAGATATATCCTTTACAATTGGCTCTCAATCGAACCATTCACATCACAAGTTTATCAGCAAGGACTTTCAACAACAATCAACTCCCAAGTAGAGACAATTTCACAATATAATGAATATGGAAGTAATAACAAGAATTTCATCAAACATAGACTCACGGGCATGCTTGACACACAATGCATAGGTACTCGTCACCTCACCTATGCATTAAACATGATAAACACATAGCACACAATACCTATTCCCTCACCAAAGCTAGGCAAGACACTTACCTCAGGTCCAAGAATAGCAATTCAAGCTTCTAACACTGCCTTTTCTTTGGAATTCAACTCCGAAACGACAATATCTAGACATAATTAACTTAATAACATCAATAATGACTCATAAATACAATCCCATAGCCTAGATATACATTTCCTAGCATTCTTTCAAAAATACCAAAATTTGACCCCGGGCCCACTTGCTCCAAACACGAGGCTCGGACAAAAACCCGATCACCCATACCCCCACGAGTTCAGATATATGATTTGTTTTGAAATTCGACCCCAAATTGAGGTTGAATTACCAAAAATCCCATAAATCCTAACTCTACCCAAAACCCCTAATTTCTACTTTGATTTCATGTTTTTAGAACTAGATTCTAGTGATTAGGGAAGAAAAATGGAAGAAATTGGTGTTAGGAACACTTACCCAAGTGGTTATGGAGGGAAACTAGCTTGAAGGTCGTCAATGGGGCTTTGGAGAAGAGGGAGTTGATGAAGAAGTGGAAATCCCGAAATAACATTCTGTTTTTGACTTAAGAAAATAACTGGGAAAAAATACACTCTGCGATCGCAGAAGGGGAGTTGTCTGACCCTATGCGATCACAGGATGGCTTATGCGATCGCGGAACACTGAGACCTCACCCTATGCGATCGGGGGTCCCTACACGCGACCGCACTGAGTCAAATACCCCCAGCCCCCCAACCTACCTAATGAACTATGCGATCGCGGAGGCTGCCATGCGATCGCATAGTGTAACAGACTACTCCCCAGGCACGAAGCTATGCGATCGCGGACCAGTCAATGCGATAGCATAGAGTAAAGGAACAGACACCAGAAAAACACAACTACACCAGATGTTTGACACTTTAAGCACTCTGTTAGCTACCCAAAACTCACCCGAGCCCTCGGGACTCAAAACCGAAAACACACACGACTCCCAAACCATCCTACGGACTTATTCAAGCATTCAAATCACCAAAATATCATCAAAATCAATGAATTAAACCTCAAAACTCATAGAATATTCTTAAAACTTCATAAGGCTCAATTATTTCCATTTTGATCTGAAACACGTCATTTCAAGTCCGTTTTACACCAAACTTTACAGATAACTCACATAACATATTTTAAACCTGTTCCGGGCTCCGGAACCATAATACGGGCCCGGTAGCACGGTTTTCAGATTAGTTATTATTTTCAAAAACCTTTATTATTTTCAGAAAATAATTTTCTTTAAAAATTCTTTTCTCGGGCTTGGGACCTCGGAAGTCGATTCCGGGCACGCGTCCCAGTCCCATATTTTTCTACGGACACTCTGGGGCCGTCAAATTATGGGTCCAGGTCCGTTTACCAAAAATGTTGACCAAAGTCAACTTTAATCAATTAATTATAAGAAATTTAATTTTTTATCAAGTTTTCACATAAAAGCTTCTCGGCTACCTGTTCGGGAAGCGCACGCATATCGAGGTGGGATTAACAGAGGCTTTCGGGACCTCGAAATACAGACTTAGCTAAATTTATACAGGATAACCTTTTGGGTCATCACAAAAACTAGAATTAATAGCATAATTATGCTAAATGAAGGAAAAAAAAGAGCAAGTACATGGAATGACAAAATATAAAAGTTGAAAAATGAGAATATTATTTAAATGTTAAAAGCTAATCTATCATCTTAACATAGTTAAGTTTGCATATAACCTCATCTAATAACAAAGTTCGACTTTAATGACATTATTCATTTTAAGTCAAGTTTGTGGATGATTCATTTTTTCTTAGATTACGAGGTATAATTTAGAAATTTAGAATAATAACATAGCTAAGTGTAACAAAAAATTAATTAACAAAGAAATAAGTATGAGAAATTATGTAGAATTACACCCCCTCAATTACATCCAGTTACATGCTGACCACTTAGACAAGCATACCAAATTTGTGTAATTACACTCAATTACACCCAAATTCAATTAAAGCGTGGCTTTCCAAATAGGACCTAAATCTACCTACATAATCCCAATACTTCTCTGCCGGTGAAGTTAGTTCTCTGCTTCATCAAAGCCCTTCGCTAATGGAAAAATATCTTGTTGGAGGTTTCCTGGGACTAACATTATTTCCTTTGATCGAAAACAAAAGTATAAAGTTAGTGGTGGTTGCCCATATTTTTCCTATGCCTCCTAAATATTCTTATGCTTGTCCTCTTTTTATTACTTCGATAAGTTATTAAAAGAATGTAGACCCATATATTAATTAGTACGTTCTTTGTTTCTAATCTCAAATTGAAATATCTGGTTGACTATTTTAAAAGAGGAACCTATTTATCATTTTATATGCTTACAAAATGTGAAAAATTTAGTATTCTTGCACCTTTTTTTGTTTTAATTTTTTTGTGATTTCTCAATGCTTAACTTCACATTTTATTAAAAAGAGTTATTATATGATTTCGCTTTTAGTTAAAATGATAGTTGCGATCTATCGTAGACGTTATAGGGATAAGAAGAACCTATATTGTAAGAAACATGTCATAGAAAGTGTTATAGGAAACGTGTCGTAGAAAATGTTATAGGAAATATGTATTAGAATATATTATAAACATGTTAATTCTAAAGTTTATAACTCTTTGGACAATATGGGTGCCCATATTATAAATCGATTAAACTATATTTGTCTATATTAAATACGAGTGGGTCGAATATTTATCTGTTTTTGCCTAATCCATTTTTAACCCACCCATATTCGACCCAATGCATTCGTTTGCCGCCCCACAAAATTTCTGATGTTCTTATCCGCCTATCATTATCCTTAGTTACTTACCTCCATGCCCTTGTGCTCGTAAGGTTGCTTCTGAATTGAAATTTTGATTGTCTCCCTAGTGGCACTCTCTTTTATTTCCATAACACTTATACAATACCTTTTATTACCCCCAACTCCTATTTGAATATTTCTCAAGGATTACGATGTCGTATCTGCAATACTGAATTTCATATGCTGGGTTTCACTACGTTTATCTTGCATGATCTACTGATTTATCTGAGACCTCTTATCTAGCCATAACGAAGCTTTTCCTGAATCAACTACTAACTACTCGTCAGTCCATGCTCACATTTATATTCTGCGTAACCTCTCTTGGGTTATGTCTTTTGTCTAACTTACATTTTGCATTGGATCCTAATGTATCAAGTGTTCATTCACACTTATTTATCAATAACATCTTATGTGGGAACCCTTTGCGTGAACTGATCGAGACTGAAATGTGATAGATTAAGACCTTAAACTCATACTGAATTGAGGTCTGAGGTTACAACGTCAAAGCTCGAGCCCCGGGACCAGAACAAAATCGAGATCGAGGGAAATTTGTTGAGCCGGATAACAGAAAGATGAAATATCTGCGATTGAGCGCAGATCACGGCATGTATTAACGATAGACCAATTAGTTAGCCAATGATGAGATTTCTTACCTCATTTAGAATTGTACCAAGAGTAGGACTCCCCTACTATATAAAGGGGGTATGATCATTTCTAAAACACATCACATTTATGCAATACAAAGCATACACTGCCTTTTTCTAACTTTCATTATCTTGTTACTCTGTTCTTATAACAGTTGAAACTTCTCTTGGATCAAGGGTGATCGAACTCGAGGGCCAAGGCTATTCGACTCATTCGGTTTTCATTTATTTCTTTTATCGTCAACTTTAATATTAATATATATTCTCTCAATTTGTGTCAAGTTATATCATGTATCCTTAAAATCATGTATAAATTCAATTGTTATCCGTTTTTAAGGTAAACACGTCATTCCTATTAAAAGCTCTAAATTTCATCGGTAAGGACTACACTTACGCCTACTGCCCAAAGTTTTGAGGTTGCTCATGCAAGAAGACACTAGTTCATTGTTTTAGTTTTTTGCCTTATTTTGCGTATAAATTAAAGTCATTTGGTTCATGAAAATGATTTCGGGATTAGTTATGTTGCAATTTTGATATTCGGGGTATACAATGTGATAAGCTCACAGCTTTAGAAGAGTCAAGGGGTCTTCCCTAAGTACTGCAACGAAAGACTAGCTGGGAAAATAAGGAAGAAGGCTTCAAGCTAAGCATGGTGACATAAAGAGGAGATAATCTTATAACAACAGTCTCACTACAACATTGTATACACTCCATAAGAAAGCGACACCTATCGTGGCTAATGAACGAAAAAAGCAATATTCGAGATCATATGGATTGCATGGAATTCCAATGTGAATGGGCAATGGCAATGACCATGAAAAGTAATTGCTTACATTTAAAGGCAATTGAGAAGGCATGAAAGGAATTACTCGATCTATGACCCAGATTTAGTTACGTTATGAACGCACTTAAGATTTCAGAGTGTTTTCCATGCAACATATATGATGACATTGATACAGCTATAGGAGACTCTAGTATAAGTTGAAAGAAAGAAGTGAGTCCACGCCAGAGACAAAAGCTTGAGTTGTTACAAGGTTATATTGTGGATGTTCCATAGCGTCCACGAAGGGCTAAAGTAATAACTAATACCCTAAGCCGTAGATCGGAAGATAGCTTAAGCCTACTTAAAGGTTGAGAGAGAAGAGTAAACTTAAGAGTTACATCAGCTAAATGAATAAGGAGTCTTATTATTTGAACTAGATAAATATAAAAATCGTGATTCAAAACACTACAAAATCACTCTTAATATCAGAGGTACAAGAGAGATAGTATAACAACCATATATTCTATAACGGCTCTGTGATAAAGCCAGAAGTACCAGCCTCATGAGGAGTAAGTATGAAGCTCCCACTGGATTGTATATGCTCTAGAGGTGCAAGCATTATAGTAGAGCTTCAAGTTGTGGATGTGAATTCCACCAATGTGGAAGGGTAGTTATGAAAGAGACAAAAAATACGATGCTAGATTTAAAGGTAAGTAAGGTAAGGTGAAGAAGGCATGAGATACTCAAGTGCAAAAGGTTGTGAATAGTCTAGACCTCAAATAGAAGTTTAGAAACCTTGTGATTCAGTATCCACAAACGATAGTTGTGTAGTCAGTGGCATATCTTCTAGCCTATGGTTTCTAGGTACCGGAAGGTCTAGTTAAGAGAGTAAAGAAGAGTTAGAGACGATGTGATGTCTCGCTTGAGGTTCCAAAATAACATAAGGAAATCTGTGGTGCTATCAAGTTAAAGGAAGGTTGCGAGTAATATAAATAGATATGTGTAGGTCGCAAGCTAAAGTATGGTAGAGCGAAAAGGTTTTAGGTAGACGAGAGTAAGGATAAGAAAAGATAAGTGATAAGGTGACGAGAATAGGTAAATACTTAGGATCAAACACACCAAAACAACACAGCCGATGGTTTCCGTAAGTTATAAAAAATAAAACTCAGTACAACCTGAATGAACTCGGAGGGTTTAAGGCTATGAACATTTAGAAAAGAGGGAATGCATCCCTGGTATTAGAATAAGGGTGTAATTGTGATAAATGATAAGTGGATGATATTTAGGCCTTCAATTGATTAATGATTTAGAGAAAAAGGGATTTCATGAATTGCACAGGATTAGAATATCCCCATAAGATGAACCAAGTTGGGATGCCATGAAATACGGTTATTGAAGTATAGTATCGCCCCTAGGTGGATCAGGCAAATAACTTTAGATGTTCCACGATGAGACGTAATCCCTCAACATTAAGGTGAATCAACAATAGATGGATAAAAGTTCCAAAGTATGAGATGAGACTAGGCTGTCATTCTTAAGATGAAAAGTAATGATGAAGCATTAAAGGACTTAGATTTATACATAAGGGATAAGGAGTGAGAGAGTAACTTGGAGTCGGGTAGCAAACTTTGTTAATAATAAACCGAAGTAAGAGTTATGGTATATTATGACCTGCCTAGATGTAGTAAAGCCATAAGCATAGATAACTGAGGCTATAAAGCAATGTATATCAATATTCATAAGTTCGACAAAGTATCGAGCGAAGAACTTCAGTACACCTATATATTCCCAGAGGGATAGCTTGTCATAGTTCTGTATATGTTCACAAAGTGAGGCCTAGAGATTAGCTAAAAGCTGGAGGAAAAAAGAGAGAAGAGTCGCATAGGCACACATACAAAGACATAGTCATATAGGCTGGATGACATAAGGTAGCAACAATTACGAGATTGGATGTATTCCGACCACAAGTTATGGTGTGAGAAGAGGCCTAAAGAGGGAATGCTCTGGCCTTTAGATTTATTCTCAGAACTATTACCAAAGATGGAAAGGACAACAATATAGTAATTGTAAGAGCTATAGGTTATGAGACTGATAAGCGCATCAGACAACATTTGAGGATGAATGTTCCAAAGGGGGAATTATGTTACACCCCATGTTTTAGTACGTAAGAGTACGTTGTAAGTTGATTGATGTAAGCTCAGAAATGAGATCATTAAAAGTTTATAAAGTAAGTTATCATGTTACCTAGGAGGTTACAAATATGTAAGATCATTGACAACAAGTACAAAGAGGGTTGGAAGGTTTATAAGCTAAGGAATTGAAGAAAATAATGTTTCGCTGAAAGTCAACAAGTTAGGAATGTTATAACCCATACCTTTGGGCTGAGACTAGGGTTCTTAGTATGATAATGAGTTATGTAAGTCGTATGATAGTCGTGTGTTAGGATTTGAAGTCAGGAGAGTTATGGAATAAAAGTCGATGAAAGTCATCACAAGTTATGTTCATAAATTTTACTGAAATCTGGGTCAAATGTAACTGCGATTATCTCCAAATATACTTATAGTTATGGGGTTTTCCACCCATAAAATTGAAGGAATATGCGTCTATTGTCTAACTCATTAAACTGTTTGTCAATACGACATCAGAGTAGAGAGATATGTGCATTTTCGCGAGATTGTACAGACTGCTAGTTGACAAGTAGGTGTGTCACCTACTTGCTTAAATGAGAGGATTAAATATGCCCAAAAGGGCTATTTCGGGTCGGAAGCAGAGACCATTTAAGGGATTATATCCTGCAATATAACACTCACTATATAGCACAATAACCATTCATAAACCACTGCAAAAATTTCACACAAACCCTAATTGAATTTCTCTCATTTTCAAGTTCTACTTAGAGGAGAAACCTAGAGTTTGAATAACCAAGATAAAAACTGAGTTATTCAACAAATAAGGTAAGTTTAATGATCTCTTTCATCCATTTTTTATGCTGGAGATGTATGGAAAGTAGTTCTATAACTGTAAGAACTCACAGGACAGTGATCGGAAGCCGTGAGTTCGAGTTATTCACTTGTAGCTGACCGTTTTGTGGACTGTTTCGTGTTGTTGTTGGATTGAGTGTTTTCCTACTGTTTTATGGAGTTTTGGAGGAGAAAGGGTTTTGATAAACACCACATAAATTCAGAGTGGTGGGCTGGTTGTTCGTTAACATTTTCGGGTTGTTTGACACTACTACGATGGCCGTTTTGTGTATGAAGAGATTGGGGTGTGTCGGGCTGTTTTGTAGTATTTTGTGGTGTATTTAAGGTTGGAAAATAATGTATATATGTTGTTATTGTTGTTTTCTTGTGTTATTTGTGTTATCTTGAATTTGGGGGAAGTAAGGATTATAGGGGAGATGCTTTCCGTTTTAATACAAAATAAGCTTGTCATTCGTTGTGCGATAGTTGTACCTTTCGTAACTTAATGACAATATTATTATTGTTGTTGTAGATTAAGGTGCGAAGAGGTGAGTTCAACTTGGTGATTGGAAAGATTGTGATAAGGCATGTTAATGCTAAACCTTTCCTTCATCTTGGCATGATCCAGTAACTACATGTGTTGGATAACGAGACATAAAAAGAAGTTCATATTCCTGAATTTAGGTACATTTTCCTAGTCTCATAAGTTACAGTATTCTCCCTTATCGAGACTTCATATTCAGTTTAGTTTTGTCTTCTTTCAGCCAAGAGAGCAGAGAGTGTATATATATATATATATATATATATATATATATATATATATTAAAAGTGGGAAGTTCTTAAATATAAAAGTTGAATTACTAAAATGCCATCCATTTAAACACTACTCTAATAAAAATTTGTACAAAAATGTAAAGATATGTTTTGACCTACTGTCCTATTTATTTTTTTCCTCAAATTTTTACTTTTCCCCCTTTATTTTAAGGATATTTTGAAAAATCCAAAAGCCACCTCTGTAAAAGTTGGGATTAGACAATTACAATATCAAAAGTCGCAACAATCTAAACCACAATCCGAAAAGTCGCAACTACTACAGAATGAGTAACTAGAGAGACATTTTCCTTTCAATCTTTAACGCCTCATCAATTTATTAAAACGTTTTTTCTTACAATTAATATAACTTAATGCTATTTCTATTACTGTATTCATTGTTCATTACAAAATTACAACTAAAGCATTTAAGTCACTCAAGAGGATTACGAGCAACCTCCTGTAATTTTTTTACATGATAGTTAGATTTACAATTATTTATTGTCCTAATACAATTCATTGGTCCAGTGACTTAGATTACAGTGGATCAGGCAAGCAACAAATTATTTTGTGGATCTAAATTGATTTAAGAGAGAATTCGAAGACGGTGTACTCTAATAATGCGCAAAAATCTCTATTGTATGGTATTCTTTCTTTTGGTCTCTTTACCTACAAAATTTGTTGCATACAAAGTTTATTATTTAAATAATGTTTCCAAATACAGTTGCATAATAGTATTTTTAATTATCTGTTGTTTCGTGATTCATTCCAATTTTGTGAATTTGACATAAAAGTTGTTGTTAGCATAGCAAATTATGCTTTTTATAAGATGCTGATTGTAGGGAGTACGCGACATGATAATTCAGCATAAAGACTAAAATAGTTTTAGAAAATAATTAACGTCAAGACATGGTATCACCTCTTCATATACGATTCAAAGACAACAAGCATTTTGTACTACTCCTGGCATTTCCTGTTGAATTCATCCTCTTTATAATGTTAGATATTTTCAATAATATTTGGTCAATTGTTTATTTTATAGAAAACACTGCTCCTATTATTCTTTGCTGGGGGTACACAATGCCAGTATCCTCGTCAAAATTAATAGCTCATATGGTGGTCCTTTATTATTTCAATACGTACATAGGGGCTTTGAGACTTACAACTCATGAGTGAACTGGGTGCCATGGTAATTACATACGAATCAGGATAACTCAATTTTTGGTATGTTAATAAAGAAGAATAAGGAGAACTTAGGATAAAAATTATATTAGTGACAATTGTGATTGAGCGAAAGATAAAACAGTTTATTATATGATTAGGCATACGCGTACAACCCACGTACCGAGAGACTAGTATATATATATATATATATATATATATATATATATATATATATATATATATATATATATATATATTCACCACCATCGAGCTATAATCGATGGGCAGGCCCCTATTGGGCAACCTCTGATCAGATGGTAAGTTATATACCGAGCCTACTATGGCCGAGCACCTATGAGCGAGCCTACTACGACAGAGCAGTGATACATACCGAGCCTTATAAGGCCAGACAACTATTTTACTTACTATATCGAGACAATTGAGTCGATATTAGCAGGTAAGCATATCTTCACATTATCTTTGAGTCCTAGTTACTTTCAATTGTTATATTATCAATTCAGTTTTAGCTTTCAGTTATTCTGTTGCCTTACATACTCGGTACATTATTTCATACTGACGTCCCTTTTGCTGGGGATGCTGCATTTCATGCTTGCATGTCCTGATAGACAGCTGGATAGACCTTCCTAGTAGACATAACCAAACATCAGCTTGGTTGGTAAGCTCCACTTCCCCATAGTTACCAGGTCTAGACCTTGGAGTCCATTTAATATATACATGTTTGATGGGTAGGTCGAGGCCCTATCCCGACCATGGTGCAATTTAGTTATTTCTAGAGGATTGTAGACGAGTCTTGTAAATGTTTTATATCAGTATTTTATCTTTACCAGTCCTATGTAGATGTTTAGTTTGGTATTGCTTGCTGGTTGTAGACGTTATTTTCAGATGATTCAGAATGTGGCCTCATCGTCCTAAGTTGAGGGTTACCCCTCTAGAGTTCACAGTTACAAAGTGCTACTCTCGGGCTGAGTATGGCACCGGGTGTCAGCCATGCCTCTTTAGGTATGGGGCGTGATAGGGCAGGTAATCGGACGAGGGAGGATTCACGCCTTTCATCCAATAGTTATAGGCTCGTATTCATGGCCTCGTCATTTGATTCCTTTGTTGCATATCAGAACCTGATACCCGACTCTCCGACTTCGACCGGTATTAGAGCTTTGGCGCCATAAACCAATGAGAATGAGGGTATCCCCGGTATTGGATTTCGAGGTTGTGAAGTATGCCCAAAGAACTTCGGGCAGAATTTCCTTCCACTTTCCTTTGGCGTCGGTTAGCCTCTTCTTAAGATTTTGGATGATGGTTTTGTTGGTTGATTCAGCTTGCCCGTTCCCCCTAGGATGATAAGGTGTTGATAAGATTATTTTGATCTTATGATCTTCGAGAAATTTGGTTACTTTGCTGCCGATGAACTGTTTCCCTTTGTCACACACAATTTCGGATGACATCCCGAAATGACATATGATGTAGTCCCAAATGAAGTCGATGACTTCCTTATCCCTAACCTTCTCGAAGGCCCGTGCTTCAATCCACTTAGAAAAATAGTCAGTCATAAATAAAATAAATTGAGCTTTACCTACTGCCCATGGAAGAGGGCCAACGATGTCCATTCCCCACTTCATGAATGGTCATGGTGACAAGACCGAATGGAGTAGTTCCCCGGGTTGATAAATCATCGGTGCATGTCTTTGGAATTTGTCACCTTTTCGAACAAACTCTTTCGCATATTTTTCCATGTCAATCTAGTAATATCCGTCTCTGATTACCTTTTGAACCAATGATTCAGCACCGGAATGATTTCCGCAAGTGCCCTCGTGAACTTCCCTCAGAACATACTCGGTATCTCCCGGTCCCAGACATATCGCTAGTGGACCATCAAACATTCTTCTGAACAAGGTTTTGTCGTCAGACAAGGTGAATCGTGCTGCCTTCGTATGCAGGGCCCTCAATTCTTTTGGATCTGAGGGAAGTTTTTGGTCTTCAAATACATTATGTATTTATTTCTCCAATCCAAGTCCAAGCTTGTGGAGTTTATCTCGGCGTGGCCTTCTTCGACTAATGACCTCATGAGTTGCATGACGACCCTCGAATTGAGATCGTTGTCCTCGACCGATGACCCTAAGTTTGCGAGGGCATCGACCTAAATCGATTCAAAGTTACTTGTAACTTATCTAGGCATCTTTGCATTCGTTCTTCTCAAACTTTGAAGGTTCCGTTAACCTGATTGACCACAAGGAAGGAGTCGCATTTGGCTAGTTCGAGACCTGCAATCATGGCCTCATATTCGGTCTCGTTGTTAGTCAATTTCACAGTTCTAATAGATTGTCTAACCACGTTTCCTGTGGGTGGTTTTAGTATGATGCCGAGTCCGGACCCCTTTGCGTTTGATGTACCATCCGTAAAGAGGGTCCAGATTCCCGAGGACGTACTCGAGTTTACCAACACTCTCTTTCGACCTCGGGTACTAGGGCCGATGTGAAGTCAACCACGAAGTCTGCCAAACTTTGAGACTTAATGGCTATTCGGGGTCGATATTTAATATCATACCCACTGATTTCTACGGCCCATTCGGCCAACCGTATAGAAAGCTCGGGTTTGTGCATAATATTTCGCAATGGATAAGTTGTTACAACACATATGGGGTGACATTGAAAGTACGATTTTAGTTTCCTATAGGCGCTTATCAAAGCGAGCACCAATTTTTTTAGGTGGGGATATTTAGTTTCGGCCTCGCCCAAGTCCGGCTAACATAATAAATCAGAAATTGTGTACCTTGTTCTTCCCAGACTAGGACTCCACTTACCACTTCTTCGATACTACAAAAAATAAGTACAACTGCTCGTTTGCCCTCAGCGTGTGAAACAACAGCGGGATCGATAAGTATCGTTTAAGCTCTTCCAAGGCCTGTTGGCATTCAGGAGTCCATTTGAAGTTATTTTTCTTCTTCAGCAATGAGAAAAATTGATGGCTCTTATCGGAGGACCTAGAGATGAATCGCCCCAGGGCGACTATGTGCCCGATTAACCTCTGCACGACCTTTACATTGTCTACTACCGTGATGTCCTCGATAACTTTGATCTTGTCGGGGTTGATCTCTATTCTTCAGTTGGATACCATGAATTTGAGAAATTTGCCTGACCCAACCCGAACGCGCATTTTTCCGGGTTCAACTTCATGTTGTATTTCCTCAATATACTGAAGGTTTCCTGCAAATTCTTCAAATGGTCCTCAACTCGCAGGGACTTAACTAACATAGTAAACTTCCATAGATTTCCCTATTTGTTCTTCGAACATCCGGTTTACTAGGCGTTGATAAGTGGAACCATATTTTTTTAATCAAAATGGCATTATGTTATAGCAGTAGGTACCATATTTAGTGATGAAAGAGGTCTTTTCCTGATCATCCGGGTTCATTATTATTTGGTTGTACTCGGAATAGGCATCGAGAAAACTGAGGGTCTCTTGGCCGGCCGTGGCATCGATCATGTGATCGATATTAGGCAAAGGAAAAGAATCTTGGGGCATGCATTAGTTAAATCTTTGTAATCTACACACATTCTAATTTTGTTCCCTTCTTAGGCTCTACTACTACGTTTTCTAACCATTCGGGGTTTTTGACTTCGCGGATGGACCCTATTTTAATAAGCTTGGTTACCTCGTCTTTGATATAGGCATGCTTGATCTCGGACTAGGGTCTTATTTTCTGCTTCACCAGATGGAACTTCGGGTCCAAGATGAGTTTATGGGTGGCAATTTTCGGTGGGATCCCTGTCATGTCGAGATGGGAACAAGCGAAACAATCTATGTTAGCTATAAGAAATTGAATAAGTTTTTTTTTGAGCTTGGTAGTTAACCCTGTACCCAGATATACCTTTCGTTCGGGCAGATGTTCGATTAGTATGACATGCTCTAGCTCTTCGACCGTTGATTTGGTAGCGTCAGAGTCATCGGGGACTATAGAGGATCGAGGGAACCCCTAATCATCATCTTTGTCAGTCCTCTGCTTCTCTAGTTGGGTCGAGGCTGACGTTTGTGATTGCTATTTGGCTTCTTATTTTCCCTTCGAATTTAAGTCCTTCGTCGATGAGAGTGCCGATACTGGAATCACTTCGTCAACGACAAACATTTCCTTTGCGGCGGGTTTCTCCCCGTAGATTTTTTTTGATTCCCTCTGGTGTTGAGAATTTTAGAACCTATTGAAGGGTCAAGGGCCCCTCCCTCATGTTGTGGATCCATGGTCTCCCGAACATGGCGTAATACCTCCTATAGCCCTCGATCAAATGGAACTTGGTCTCTTGGATGGTCCTGACCATGTTCACTAGCAAAGTTATTTCACCCTTAGTAGTTTCACAAGCCATGTTGAATCCGTTTAGCACTCGGGCTACGGGCACAACTTGGTCGTGTAGGCCGAGCTATTCTACGACCCTTGATCGAATGATGTTGGCCGAACTACCTGGATCAATTAACAACGATTAACTCGAGTCTTATTCATGAGTACAAATATTACTAGTGCATCATTATGGGGCTGCATGATTCCTTCTGCGTCCTCGTCGTTGAAGGCAAGGTTCCTTCTGGTATGTAATCCCGAGTTGGTTTCTCCCTTGTGATCGAGACCTTGGTGCATTTTAACACTGGCCCTTTGGGAACATAGACCCCTTCGACAATTATGTGGGTGGCGTGTTGAGGTTCTTCTTGCTCATTTTGTTTTTTGGAATCTCTGTTTCAGAAATGATTCTTGGCTCGATCACTCAAAAACTCCCGAAGGTGCTTGTCGTTGAATAACCAGGCTACTTCTTCTCTCAACTTTTTGCAATCTTCTGTTCTGTGGCCATGAGTGCCATGATACTTGCACATTTGGTTGGGATTACTCTTGGCTGGATCAGTCTGCAAAAGTCGACGCCATTTAGTATCTTTGATGCGTCCGATAGCCGATACGATAGCGGATGCGTCAACATTGAATTTATATTCTGATAATCGTGGTGCTTCTTTATGTCCGTTATGCCAGTCGAAACCATTATTGCTCATGAGCCCTTGAGAGTTTTGGCCTCGATCATTTCTCTTTTCACTTTGTACAGGGTTGCGCCCAGATCTGTTGCTCATGATCTCTATTATACGACTAGTATCGATCTTTGTTCAATCTTGGTTCTCAATCAATGTCCCTCTTGATTTTGTCAACGAGCCTGATAGGATAAACAGACCCAGAAAGAGCCCCCAGCTGGTCGTCTTTGACTCTAATCTTCGATTGATACCGATTATGTACATCGGCCCAGGTTACATCCGGGTATTTAATCAAGTTCTGGTTCAACCGTTGTGAATCCACTGACTTTCGTACATTTAGTCCTTGAGTGAAAGCTTGAACGACCCAATCATCGGCGACTGATGGTATATATATTCATTCCACTTGGAAGTGAGACACAAACTCTATGAGCATCTCGTTATCTTTATGCCTTTTCTTGAAGAGGTCCGACTTCCTAGTATCGACCTTAATGTCTTCGGCGTGTGCCTTTACAAAGGAATCTGCAGCATAGCAAAAGAATCAATAGAGTTAGGTGGTAAATTGTGGTACCATACGTATCTCCCTTTAACAAGTCTCCCCTAATTTCTTCAGTAACACAGATTCAATCTCATCGTCCTCTAGATCATTCCCTTTAATTGCACATGTAAAAAAGGTGACATGCTCATTTGGGCCGGTCATCCCATTGTACTTAGGAATCTCGGGCATGCAAAATTACTTGGGGATCGGTTTGGGAGCCGCGCTCGGGGGGAAAGGCTTATGTACGAACTTTTTTGAATCCAAACCCTTCAATATTGGTGGTGCCCCCGGGGTTTGATCAACCTCGGAGTTATAAGTTTCCACTTTTTTGCCGTTTTCTTCGATCTTCTTTTCTCTGACTAAACTCATTTCGTTTGTTCCTCGAGCAACTTCATGATTGCGGGATAGGACCCCGATTCATTCCCGTTGGATTTTCTTGACGCTGATTCGACCATGTGAATAACTTCCTGGGACGGCTCGGGTTCGATCCTGCTTTGTGCATAATTTTTGTTTTGGAGCTAGGCTATTGCAACTTGTTGAGCCTGCAACATCTTGAAGATCATCCTAAGGCTGATTCCGCCCTCTTCACCGCCATGTGTGCTATGTGCGGCCGATCGAACACCCCTACGGATGCTACTCTCGTGATCGGCGGTCAAATTTGCATTGATGGCTACATGCGAGCTGACGTCGATTGGATCTGCAATCGGAACTCCATCGAGGCCAACTGGAGGTATGTTGTTCCCTGGTGCTATGTTGACATTCTCGTCATGGTGACCAAAGTCATTATCCACGTGTACGGGTGCTGCTTGAGAGTTTGACATTTTGATCATGGAATCAAAGATACTCACAAGAAAAAGTGTAAAATAGTGTGTGTTACAAAAGTTAATACCAGACAATCACTATTATCCTTAGCCCCGCGGTGGGCGCCAAACTGTTTACCCTAAAAACGGATAACAATTGAATTTATACGGGATTTTAAGGATGCGTGATATAACTTGGCACAAATTGAGAGAATATATATTAATATTAAAGTTGACCATAAAGGAAATAAATACAAGCCGAACGATTCGAATAGCCTTGGCCCTCGAGTTCGATCACTCATGAACCAAGAGAAGTTTCAACTGATATAAGAACAAAGTAATAAGATAATGAAAGTTAGAAGGCAGTGTATTGCTTAGCATTGCGTAAATGTGATGTGTATTACAAATGATTAGACCCTCTTTATATAGTAAGGGGGTCCTACTCTTTGTACTGTTCTAATTGAGGTAAGAAATCTCATGATTGCTAATTAATCGGTGTATCCTTGATACATGCCGAGATCTCCGCCGTGACCTACATTTGATCGCAGATATTTAATCTTTCTGTTATCCGGCTCAGCAAATTTCCCTCGATCTCGATTTTGTTTGGTCCTGTGGGCTCGAGCTTTGATAGTGTAACCTCGGACCTCGATTCGATATGGGTTTAAGGTCGAACCTTAATCTATCACATTCCAGTGTCGATCAGCTCACGCAAGGGGTGGGCCCGGTTTTACCGTATACACACATAAATGCACTAAGCTTAGAGGCGATGTCGTAAATTTCATACAATAGGAACAAGTAGTACTTCACTCTTTCTGGACTGAGATTGTTCCCATACAAAATCAAGACGGTATAACAAGCCAAACAGGAGAGTCCTACCACTAGTCGTCTACAATCCTACAATAGCTTCATGTGGTATGTCATATGTGGGTGGTTAGCGTGTTTGGATTTAATACCTTTTAGTGAAAATATTTTGAAAAGTTATTTGGTGTTATGAAACATTAGTATATGGTGGATGTCCATAACTCTTATAACACCCACTACTCTTCTCCATTATCTCCATAACTTCCACTACTCCAATACTTATGGTTGTAACTCCCATACCTCCATAACCTCCCCATGATCTTCCTCCATGATCTCAAATGATTAATTTCATATTGATGACATTCTTTTGTATACCTCTATGTAATACTATAAATAGAGGATGAGAAGTGATATTGTACACACTTGAATATATGGAAGAAATAAGAATCTCCCCTCTCTTCCTCTTTATATCTATTATCTATTTCTTGTTTTATGTTATTTCTTTGAGCTTAGTTTCTTAATACGTTATCAACACGAATTGCTGTATTCTTCTTATATTTTCTATAAGAGATGAAAGCCTTCCATGGGAGCTACAACCTTGAATCAATTTGGTTGAGCCTGTGAAAATCTGGGCATTTTGTTGCCACATCAATGTTGTGTTTGCGTCTGTTATACAAGGAGTATCATTTTTTAGTTGCCATGAATCCTACAATTAACTTACGTTAATATTTAAGACTTGATGTAATTTAGTGTTACTTGGTCATTTAGTGTCATTTGTGCATGAAAAATAAGATGGTTAGATCAAGAATGATTATGTATAATTTTAATGATGGTTGCCTTGATTAAAAAAAAAATTACTAAGGTTCATATATGTAATGACCCAAAAGGTCATCCCATGTAATTTTAACCTAAACTGTGTTCCGAGGCCCTAAAAGTCTCCATTTATCGCACCTCGATGTACGTGCGCAGCCCGGGCGCGTAGCCGGGAAGCCTTTATATGGAAAATTGAATAAATGTTGGATTTATGGTAATTAATTGAATAAAGTTGACTATGGTCAACATTTTTGGTAAAGGGACCCGGACCCGTGATTCGACGGTCCCGGAGGGTCCGTAGGAAAATATGGGACTTGGGCGTATGCCCGAAATCGAATTCCGAGGTCCCAAGTCCGAGAAATGAGTTTTTAAAGAAAATTATTTTCTGAAAAATATAAAGGCTTTTAAAAATGAACTTTGATGAGAAACCTGTGTTACCGGGCCCATATTATGGTTTCGGAGCCCGAAACAGGTTCAATATGTTTATTATGTGCTACCTGTGAAATTTGGTAAGAAACGGACTCCGTTTGAGGTAATTCGGACTAAAAATGGATAATTTGAAGTTTATGTAGGTTTGAGAAAATTCTATAGATTTTGGAGTTTAATTCATTGTTTTTGATGTTATTTAGGTGGTTTAATTACTCGAATAAGCCCGTAGGAAGTTTTTGAAGTCGTGGGCATATTTGATTTTGAGCCTCGAGGGCTCGGGTAAGTTTCGGGTAGGTGTCGGGGTGCAAACATGTCGAAAAATCTGGTGTAAGGTAGAGTTTCTGGTGTCTGATGCAATACTCTATGTGATCGCATAGGATTAGCTGCGATCGCATAGCTTGAGAAAGGGGGGAGGGGCTGGTACTCTGTGCGATCGCATAGGGGGGTCCTGAGATCGCATAGTAGGTTAGGTGGACCGGGGGGCTGGGTAGAATTTGCCTTGTGCGATCGCGTTTAAGCTTCTGCGATCGCGGAGCTTAGGGGACCCATCCACTGTGCGATCACATATCTCCTTCTACGATCGCACATGTATAATTCGTCTAGTGATTTTTAATACTTCAAACCAAAATACTTACGGAATTTATCCCCCATATCTTCCCCAAACCCCATAGACGACCTTTGAAGAGCTCCATCACCATAACCTCTTAGGTAAGTGATTATAACCTCGTTTTCTTTCATTTTCATCATCAATTATTAGATTCTAGGCCTAAAATAATGGGATTAAAGGGTAGAAATTGGGTTTTGGGTAGAGTTAGGGTTTTTTAAATTTTTGAGAATTCAACCTCGTTTTGGAGTCAGATTTCAAAACAAAATGTATATTCGGGCTCGTGGGGGAATGGGTGATCGGGTTTTGGTCCGAACCTCGTGTTTTGACCAAGCGGACCCGAGGTCAAAATTTGGAATTTTTAGAAGAATGTTGGGAAATCTATAATTAGACTTTGGAATGGAATTATTGAGTAATTATTGATGTTATTGAGTCGATTATGTATAGATACGATCATTTCGGAGTCGAGTTCGAGAGGAAAAGCGGTGTTAGAGGCTTGATTGACATTCTTGGAGTCGAGGTAAGTGTTTGGCCTAACTTTAGCTTGAGGGAATAGGTGTTGAGTCGTATGTGCTACTTGTTTCTATCATGTTCAATGTATAGGTGAGGTGACAAGTACCTATACATAGTTTGTCTAGCATGCGCGTGAGTCGGTTTTGGTGTATTACATGTTATTGCTTCGATATTCATTGTTTTATGAAGTAGATTCATTTTGGAAGTTGTTCATTTTCTGAGAATACTTGATTAAGGATTTGGGATAAGTTGTTTCAGTTGAGGATTGATTTTGTTAAGTTATATATTCGTATGAGATTGGTTATAGCTGAGTCCCTTGCCGGGCGGTATTGTTTTGGTTTTTATCCCTTTGCTGGGTGGTTATGAAATGTACTTCCTACTGTTGATTTCCTTGCCAAGATGTTGTTTGATGTTGATTGGGTGAGGAAGAGTGTAAAGCACGAAGGGTGATGCCATGCCATGATTTTACATTTAAAAGCACGAAGGAACATGCCGTGCCCTTTTATCTATTTATTGCATTGTGAGAACGAAAGTAAAAGCACGAAGGGTGATGCCGTGTAATTGGTTTGGTAAGGATGAGAGTAAAGCACGAAGGGTGATGCCGTGTACATATTTATTTATGTTGTTACTTCCTGTTGACCTTTACTCTTCTATATTGTTGTCTTGTTCAGTTATTCATTTTTGTCCTCTTTGTTTCTCCCATTATCTTTCCCCTTCCTTGCCGTACTTAAATGTTTATTTCCTTTTATTTTCCTGTTATATATTATAGAACTGTACAGGTGATTTGTTGTTGTTGTGTCTAGCCTCGTCACTACTTCACCGAGGTTAGGCTCGGCACTTACACAGTACATGGGGTCAGTTGTACTGATGCTACACCTGCACTTCTTTATGTTGTGCAGATTACGCAGCCGGACCCAATGGACACTGACAGAGGGAGTACCCTTAAGTCCACACATGCGACATCGAGGTAGTCCCGCATACGTTCGTAGGCCTTGGCGTCACCATCTATCTTCCCATTTTCTGTCTTATTTTGTAGTTCCAAGATAGTTGTATTTACTTATTTCAGACCTTAGTATTTCGTAAACTCATAGACTGTCCGTGAGGTTGTGTAACCGGTTTCTGGGGTTGTTCTTACCGAAATTATTATGGGATGTCTATTTTAGTTCTTGAATTTCACATTACTTTCGCATTTTATTATACACGTTCTAGTTAGTTTTGGTTATTTAATAGTTAATAAGTCAATCTAATAAACAACGTTGGCTTGTCTAGCGGGTTCAACGTTAGACGCCATCACGACCTGAAGGTGGGATTTCGGGTCGTGACAAGTTGCTATCATAACACTAGGGTTCTTAGGTCTCACAACTCACGGACAAACTTGGTAGAGTCAGAGGGATCGGTACGGAGACGTCTGTACTTATCCCCAGAGGCTGCAAAGTTAGGAATAACTTCACTTTTTCCTCTTCTCTGTCGTGCGATTTGAATTCTATATGCTAATTGAGTTTCTATTCTATTCTCTCGCAAATGTCGAGAACGCGTGCTTCCTCGTCTACCGATCAGCAGTCCGATCCTCCGGTTGCAGTTCCTACGAGGGGCCGAGGATGAGGCCGAGGCCGTGCTAGAGGCCGAGGCAGGGGCAGGGCTCACCCCAGAGCAGCAGCCCCAGTAGAGGACCCACATGTAGACTTTTCCGGTGAGGTTCCTGCTTAGAAGGTTCCAGTTGGACGAGCTCAGGTCCCAGAGGGGTTCATTGCCACCCCGGTTCTTCAGGACGCTCTTGTCCGCTTAGTGGGACTTATAGAGAGCGTGGCTCAGGCCGGTCTTCTTCCTACTGAACCAGATGTCTCTCAGGCTGGGGGAGGTCCCCAGACTCCTGCTACTCGCACACCAGAGCAGCTAGCTCCTCAGTTCCAGATTCCGGCACCTCAGACAGTCGGAGTAGCTCAGCCGGGTATTGTAGCACCGGCAGTTGAGGGAGAAACTATGTGAGCAGATGCCCTATGAAGATTAGATCGGTTCACCAAGCTATTTCCTACTACTTTTACTGGTGTGCCGTCATAGGATCCCCAGGATTACTTGGACAGTTGTTATGAGGTTCTTCGGAACATGGGCATTGTGGAAACCAACGGGGTCGATTTTGCTACTTTTCGTCTTTCTGGTCCCGCCAAGACTTGGTGGAGAGACTATTTCTTGACCAGACCAGCTGGGTCTGCACCTTTGACTTGGGCTCAGTTCTCCGTGGTTTTCTTGGGGAAGTTTCTTCTAGTTACTCAAAGAGAGGACTATCGGAGGCAGTTTGAGCGCCTCCAGCAGGGATCTCAGACTGTTACACAGTACGAGACCAGGTTCATTACTCTGTCCCGACATGCTATCATGATACTCCCCACTAATCGAGAGAGAGTGAGGAGGTTTATTGAGGGTTTGGCGCATCCCATTAGACTTCAGATGGCAGAGAGTCAGGTACCGATATTTCATTTCAGGATGCGGCCAATGTGGCCAGGAGGATCGAGATGCTTTTGTCACAGGGCAGTGGTCAGGGGTCTGATAAGAGACCTCATCATTTCAGTCGATTCAGTGACGCCTCATCTGGAGGCAGAGATTCTTTCGGTAGAGGTCATCCTCCTAGACCATACCAGTCGGCCCTTCAAGTATCCTACAGTGCACCACCAGCTCCTATTGGTGCGTCACCAGCCCTTATCATTGCACCGCCGCTTCAGAGCTTTCAGGGTCGTTATTCTGGTCCACAGGGACAGTTCCAGAGCCAGCAGCCTCAACAACAGAGGTCTTGTTACTCTTGTGGTATTCCGGGGCACATTTCTAGGTATTGCCCCCGAGCGTCTAGTAGTCCTCAGTATCAGGGTTCCCGTGCTATGGTTCCCGCATTAGGTGCACCCCCACCCCCTCATCCAGCTAAGGGTGGAGGTCGAGGTGCCAGAGGTGGAGGTCAGACTCATAGAGGTGGAGGACAGGCCCCGAGAGGTAGATGTCAGCTCGCAGTAGGCTGACCCAGAGATGTTCAGGTTGGAGGGGCTCCGCCCCTGTGCTATGCTATTCCTGCCAGGCTTGAGGCTGAGGCCTCTGATGCAGTTATTACAGGTACGGTCTCAGTTTGCAACCGAGATGCTTCGATTTTATTTGATTCGGGTTCTACATTCTCCTATGTGTCTTCATATTTTGCCCCTTATTTGAGTATGCCTCGTGATTCCCTGAGTACTTCTGTATATGTGTCCACACTGGTTGTCACGACCCAAATCTCGATTCAGGTCGCGATGGCACCCAACAGTGAGGTTAGGCCAGCCAATGTAGAAACACTAAGTGTTACCATTCCCAGTTACGCAAATTTCATCTTTTAACCAATTTATAAACAGATATAAACATAATAATGGCGGGTGATGTGAAATAAAACTACAAGTGCGGATAATCAACTAATACGCATGTCGCATAACATATGTACAACCAACAACCCAAAATATACACTACGTTTGTGCTAGGAACTAGTGTCACGAGTGTCACGGGCAACTACTGAATATACAATGACTAAAATATATACAGAGTCTCAGTCTGAATGAAATAGATAGAGAATATGACAAAAGAAAACTCCAAGGTGCTTCCAGGAAGTCGCCAAGAGGAGCAGCTCACTGTAAAGTATAGTCAGTCAGTCAATACCTAGCCCCGACCTGATAATCCAAAATACCAGCCTCCGGACCTGTACAGTCAAGTACGGAAGAAAAGAAAGTGCAGCATGAGTACATATATATAAATATGTACCTAGTGAGTATCCCGTCTAATCTCGAAGAAGTAGTGACGAGAGGTCGACTCGATACTCACTAAGGTCCAACAGTAATAATGTAAAGCAGGATGTAAGGAAAACAGTAGACATGTAATCAATGCACCCCAATTGTAAAGAGAATACAGAGTTTCCAAATAAATATTGAAAGCAGTATCAACTTCCCTGTCTCTTTTCCCATCCACCTGTCATGTCATAAATCAGGAATTCAGCACCAAACAGTCATGCGTACGTAAGTGTAAAGAAACCAGCTAGAGTCAGGAGGAAGAATAGCTATGCACTGCCGGGGATCGACCGGCCCGTACCATGAGTGCATGCTTATAATGTAATCATATCAAGAAGAGTTATGCACTGCCGGGGATCGACCGGCCCGTACCATGAGTGCATTCATACCAAGAGTCCAACTACGCATTGCCGGGGATCGACCGGCCCGTACCGTAAGTGCGTCTATCAATGTAATCACACCGTATCATAATGTAACTTCGTCCATGCACTGCCGGGGATCGACCGGCCCGTACCATAAGTGCATTCTCAAATAAATCCATGTGCACTGCCGGGGATCGACCGGCCCGCACCGTAAGTGCACTATAAATCCGCCGAGGCGCACGGACCCCTCCTGTAAGAGTGAAGGAAACCATATGCCGCTCGCGGAATGTAAATTACGAGGCGGCTATCATGCACACACAAATGTAAAGTTCAATTCATCACAATCCTTCCCAATTATTAAGTAAATGAAAGCTCAGGGAGACAGTAGTATATCAAGCATGAATTTAAGCATATACTTCAATTTAAGGCAGAATACATGGCATGCTGTGGTCCTACACTACCCGGACATAACAATAGTAGTCGCTACGTACGGACTCTCGTCACAAGGTACGCACGTAGCCCCCAAATACAAACATACAACACCTAGAACACCTATGGGGACAATTTCCCTCTTACAAGGTTAGAAAGGAGACTCACCTCGTGACGATATCACCCCTCGGATCAAGGATGCGCCCGAATCTACGAAATCTACTCTCGACGGTTCACAACTAGCCAAACATGGTATAATTGATTCAATTCCAGTTTCAAGAAGGAGAATTAACAAGAAATCCTAAAATTAAGCATTCTTGAAGGTTTTTGGAATTTCGACCCCGAGCCCACACGTTCGGATTTCGAAAATTCTTGAAGGAATCAATTACCCGGAGTCTAAGGATCATAATTATGCAAGTCCTTGCTAGAATTCATAGCAAAAATTAGTAATTCATAATTTCCCAAATCCCTAAATTTCTATCAATTTCTATGAATTTTTAGGATAATTAGAAGGGAATTTCATTAGGAATTTATGTTAAAATCATGAAAACTAAGGAATTAACTTACCTTGATGACTATGGTGGAACACCCTCTTGAATTGCTCTAAAAACCTTGAGGAGGAAGATGACAATGAAGGAAAAATGGGCTGGGTCCCGTATTAAAATACACTGCCCAGCTGCTTGTACTATGCGATCGCAGCTGGGCTAGTGCGTTCGCACAGGGCAATTGCCCAGGGCCCTTAAGAAGCACAGTGCGATCGCAGCTGAAGGCTGGCGATCGCAGAGAGTAGCAGGCAGGGGGGGGGGTAGGCAGCTTTGTGCGATCGCGGGGGTGAGGGCTGCGATTGCGGAGAACAAAAAGGGGCAGTCAAGACATACCCTGTGCGATCGCAAAAGTCATTTTCCCACCCCAAGTCCAACCTCTTGTGCGGTCGCAGCTGATTGCCTGCAAACGCACTGAAGAAAACCAGATAGAAAAATTCTGGTGTTTTGGAATTAACTCCGAGGGGTCCGAAACTCACCCGAGCCCCTCGGGACCCCGTTCAAAGACACCAACAAGTCTGTATTCATGATACAGACTCGCTCAAACTTTCGGAACATGAAAAACAACAATGAAACTCAAAATTCAACCCCAAAACGAAATTGAATCAACTTAAGAACTTAAGAAATTCTAGAATTCACTTCAATGCGTCGAACGAGTCTATACTACTCGGAATGACTTCAAATTTTGCAGACAAGTCACAAATGACATGACGGAACTATTCCCGGTCTCGGAATTGCATTCGTACATCGGTAGCATAAAATCACATTCCAAGTCAAATTTCAAGTTCTATGAAAATTCTCAAAACTTCACTAACTCTAAATTTCCCATTTTGATCCGAAACCCGTCAAATCAAGTCCGTTTCTTACCAAATTTCACAGATAACTTATATAACTCATATTGAACCTGTTCCGGGATCCAGACCCATAATACGGGCTTGACAGCACAGGTTTCACATAAAGGTTCATTTCTTTAAGCCTTTATTATTTTCAGAAAACAATTTTCTTTAAAAATTCATTTCTCGGACTTGGGTCCTCGGAATTCGATTCTGGGCATACGCCCAAGTCCCATATTTTCCTACGGACCTTTCGGGGCCGTCAGATCACGGATCCAGGTCTGTTTACCAAAAATGATGACCAAAGTCAACTTTATTTAATTAATTATCATAAATTAAACTCTTTATCAAGTTCCCACATAAAGGCTTCTCGGCTACGTGCCCGGGATGCGCACGCACATCGAGGTGAGATTGATAGAGGCTTTCAGGGCCTCGGAACACAGTCATAGTTAAATTTACATAAGATGACCTTTTGGGTCATCACACTGGTGGGTGATTCTATTGTGGTAGATCGAGTCTACCGTTCATGCTTAGTGGTTATTGGTGGTTTGGAGACTCAGGTAGATCTTTTGCTTCTTGATATGGTTGACTTTGATGTTATATTGGGGATGGACTAGCTATCTCCCTACCATGCTATTCTGGACTGTCATGCCAAGACTGTGACTTTGGCCTTACCGGGAGTAACTCATTTGGAGTGGAGAGGGACTCCTAGTCATTCTTCCGGTAGAGTTATTTCATATATGAAGGCTCGGCGTATGGTCGAGAAGGATTGTTTGTCCTATTTGGCCTATATTCATGATTCTAGTGCCGAGGTTCCTTCTATGGAGTCTGTGCCCGTGGTTCGTGAGTTTTCAGAGGTATTCCCTGCTGACCTGCCGGGTAAGCCACCCGACAGGGATATTGACTTTTGTATTGAGGTAGCTCCGGGCACTCAGACTATTTCTACTCTGCCGTACCGTATGGCCCTGCCAGAGTTGAAGGATTTGAAGGAGCAGTTGCAGGATTTGTTGGATAAAGGCTTCATTGGGCCTAGTGTTTCTCCTTGGGGTGCCCCAGTGTTGTTTGTTAAGAAGAAAGATGGCTCAATGAGAATGTGTATTTACTACCGGAAGTTTAGCAAGGTTACTATTAAGAATAAGTATTCTTTGCCGAGGATTGATGATTTATTTGACCAGCTTCAGGGTGCTACAATATTTTCCAAGATAGGCTTGAGATCTGGGTACCATCAGCTAAGGATTAGGGCGTCTGATGTCCCTAAGACAACCTTTCGTACTCGTTATGGGCATATTGAGTTCTTGGTGATGTCATTTGGGTTGACAAATGCCCCCGCTGCTTTCATGGAGTTGATGAACCGAGTGTTCAGGCCCTATTTGGACTCGTTCGTTATTGTTTTCATTGATGATATATTGATATACTCCCGTAGCCGTGAGGAGCATGAGCAGCATCTTCGAGTCATCCTCCAGACTCTGAGGGATAGTCAGTTGTATGCCAAATTTTCCAAGTGTGAGTTCTGGTTGAGTTAGGTGGCATTTCTAGGCCATGTAGTGTCATCAGAGGGTATTCAGGTGGATCCCAAAAAGATTTCAGCAGTCAGAGATTGGCCTAGGCCCACTTCAGCTACAGAGATTCAGAGTTTCTTGGGCTTAGCAGGTTATTATCGCTGATTTGTGGAGGGCTTTTCATCTATAGCTGCCCCAATGACTAGGATGACCCAGAAGGGTGCCTAGTTCAGGTGGTCTGATGAGTGTGAGGAGAGCTTTCAGAAGCTCAAGACAGCCTTGACCACAACAACAATGCTAGTTTTGCCCACAGGTTCAGGGCCTTATACCGTGTATTGTGATGCTTCACGGGTTGGACTTGGTGCAGTGTTGATGCAGGAGGGCAAGGTTATAGCTTATGCTTCACGTCAGTTGAAGGTTCATGAGAAGAACTATCAGTCCATGATTTGGATCTAGCATCCATTGTTCATGCGTTGAATATTTGGAGGCATTATCTGTATGGGGTTCCATGTGAGGTGTTCACGGATCATAAGAGTCTGCAGTACCTGTTCAAACAAAAAGAGTTGAATATGAGGCAGAGGAGTTGGTTAGAGCTGCTGAAGGATTATGATATTACCATTCTTTATCATCTGGGAAAGGCCAACGTGGTGGACGATGCTTTGAGCCGGAAGTCAGCTAGTATGGGTAGTCTTGCTTATCTATCAGTCGGAGAGCGACCGCTCGCTTTGGATGTTCAGGCTTAGGCCAACCGGTTTATGAGTTGGAGATTTATGAGACTGGCGGTGTTTTGGCCCATACCGTGGCCCGTTCTTCATTGTATGATTGTATTCAGGCCAGGCAGTATGATGATCGTTATTTATGTGTTCTTAGAGATACAGTCCGGCACGGAGGTGCCAAGCAGGTCACAATTGATGATGAGGGAGTTCTGAGGATGCGGGGCCATATTTGTGTACCTAATGTTGATGGCATTTGTGAGTTGATATTGTAGGAGGCCCATAGTTCCCGATGTTCTATTTATCTGGGCGCTGCAAAGATGTACCAGGACTTGCGGCAGCATTATTGGTGGCGGAGGATGAAGAAGGATATTGTAGCCTATGTAGCTCGGTTCTTGAACTGTCAGCAGGTTAAGTACGAGCACCAGAGACCCGGTGGTTTGATGCAGCAGATTGAGCTTCCCGAGTGGAAGTGGGAGAGTATTACCATGGGTTTTGTAGTTGGACTCTCCACGGACTTAGAGGATGTTTGATGCGGTGTGGGTCATTGTGGATAGGCTGGCCAAGTCAGCGCACTTCATTCCTGTATCAGTTTCGTATTCTTCAGAGAAGTTGGCAAAGATCTATATGAGGGAGATTGTTCGATTGCATGGTGTGCCCGTATCCATTATTTCAGACCGAGGTACTCAGTTTACCTCCCATTTCTGGAGAGTATTTCAGCGTGAGTTGGGCACACAGGTTGATTTGAGCACAACGTTTCATCCTCAGACGGACGAATAGTCCGAGCGCACTATTCAGATCTTGGAGGATATGCTACGAGCGTGTGTCATTGACTTTGGTGGTTCATGGGACCAGTTCTTGCCTTTAGCTGAGTTTGCCTACAACAACAGCTATCAGTCGAGCATTCAGATGGCTCCATATGAGGCGTTGTATGGTAGGCGGTGTCGGTCGCCAGTTGGGTGGTTTGAGCTGGGAGAGGCCAGATTGTTGGGTTCTGAGTTAGTCCAGGATGCCATGGACAAGGTGAAGATCATTCAAGATAGACTTCGTACAACTCAGTATAGACAGAAGAGTTATGCGGATCGCAGAGTTTAAGGTTTGGCATTTATGATAGGAGACCGGGTATTTCTTCGGCTGTCGCCCATGAAGGGCGTGATGAGGTTCGAAAAGAAGGGCAAGTTGAGCCCTAGATATATTGGTCCATTTGAGATTTTGGATAAGGTGGGAGAGGTGGCCTACAGACTTGCTTTTCCACCGAGTTTATCAGCGGTGCACCCGATGTTTCATGTATCTATGCTTCGAAGATATATTGCGGATCCATCACATGTACTTGACTTCAGCGGTGTCCAGTTGGAGAAGGATTTGTCTTATGAGGAGGAGCCGATAGCCATATTAGCTCGGCAGGTTCGTCAGTTATGATCGAAGGGTTATCCTTCAGTTCGTGTTCAGTGGAGAGGTCAGCCTGTTGAGCCAGCTACTTGGGAGTCCGAGTCCAATATGCGAAGCCGATATACCCATCTTTTCCCCGATCCAGGTACCTTTCTATGTCCTTTCGAGGACGAAAGTTTGTTTTAGAGGTGGAGATTGTAATGACCCAAAAGGTCATCCCGTGTAATTTTAACTTAATCTGTGTTTCGAGGCCCTAAAAGCCTCCATTTATCTCACCTCGATGTACGTTCGCAGCTCGGGCACGTAACCGGGAAGCCTTTATGTGGAAAATTGAATAAATGTTGGATTTATGGTAATTAAATGAATAAAGTTGACTATGGTCAACATTTTTGGTAAACGAACCCGGACCCATGATTCGACGATCCCGGAGGGTCCGTAGGAAAATATGGGACTTGGGCGTATGCCCGAAATCGAATTCCGAGGTCCCAAGTCCGAGAAATGAATTTTTAAATAAAATTGTTTTATGAAAAATATAAAGGCTTTTAAAAATGAACTTTGATGAGAAACCTATGTTACCGGGCCCGTATTATGGTTCCGAAGGCCGGAACAGGTTCAATATATTTATTATCTGCTACTTGTGAAATTTGGTAAGAAACGGACTCCGTTTGAGGTAATTCGCACTAAAAATGGAAAATTTGAAGTTTATGTAGTTTTGAGAAAATTCTATAGAATTTGGAGTTTAATTCATTGTTTTTGATGTTATTTTGGTGGTTTAATTACTCGAATAAGCCCGTAGAACGTTTTTGAAGTCGTGGGTATATTTGGTTTTGAGCCCCGAGGGCTCGGATGTGTTTCGGGTAGGTGTCGAGGATCATAAATGTCAAAACATCTGGTGTAAGGTAGATTTTCTGGTGTCTGATGCAATACTCTATGCGATCGCATAGGATTAGCTGCGATCGGATAGCTTGAGAAAGGGGGGAGGGGCTGGTACTCTATGCGATCGCATAGGGGGGGAGGGGTGGGTAAAATTTGCCTTGTGCGATCGCGTTTAAGCTTCTGCGATCGCGGAGCTTAGGGGACCCATCCACTGTGCGATCACATATCTCCTTCCGCGATGGCACATGTATAATTTGTCTAGTGATTTCTAATACTTCAAAACAGAATACTTAAGGGATTTATCCCACATTTTCATAGACCCCTTCTTCCCCAAAACCCATAGACGACCTTTGAAGAGCTCCATCACCATAGCCTCTTAGGTAAGTGATTATAACCTCGTTTTCTTTCATTTTCATCATCAAGTATTAGATTCTAGGCCTAAAATAATGAGATTAAAGGGTAGAAATTGGGGTTTTGGGTAGAGTTAGGGCATTTTGAATTTTTGGGAATTCAACCTCGTTTTGGGGTCGGATTTCAAAACAAAATGTATATTCGGACTCGTGGGGGAATGGGTGATCGGGTTTTGGTCCGAACCTCGTGGTTGGACAAAGCGGGCCCGGGGTCAAATTTTGGAATTTTTGGAAGACTGTTGGGAAATCTATCATTAGACTTTGGAATGGAATTATTGAGTAATTATTGATGTTATTGAGTCGATTATGTATAGATACGATCATTTCGGAGTCGAATTCGAGAGGAAAAGCGGTGTTAGAGGCTTGATTGTCATTCTTGGAGCCGAGGTAAGTGTTTGACCTAACTTTAGCTTGAGGGAATAGGTGTTGAGTCGTATGTGTTACTTGTTTCTATCATGTTCAATGTATAGGTGAGGTGACGAGTACCTATACATTGTTTGTCTAGCATGCCCGTGAGTCGGTTTTGGTGTATTACATGTTATTGCTTCGATATTCATTGTTTTATGAAGTAGATTCATTTTGGAAGTTTTTCATTTGCTGAGAATACTTGATTAAGGATTTGTGATAAGTTGTTTCAGTTGAGGATTGATTTTGTTAAGTTAGATATTCGTATGATATTGGTTATAGCTGAGTCCCTTTCCAGGCAGTATCGTTTTGGTTTTTATCCCCTTGCTGGGTGGTTATGCAATGTACTTCCTACTGTTGATTTCCTTGCCAAGATGTTGTTTGATGTTGATTGGGTGAGGAAGAGTGTAAAGCACGAAGGATGATGTCGTGTATTCATTTCATTCATTGCATTGTGAGGAAGAAGAGTAAAATCACGAAAGGTGATGTCGTGCCATGATTTTACATATAAAAGCACGAAGGAACATGCCGTGCCCTTTTATCTATTTATTGCATTGTGAGGACGAGAGTAAAAGCACGAAGGGTGATGCCGTGTACATATTTGTTTATGTTGTTACTTCCTGTTGACCTTTACTCTTCTATATTGTTGTCTTGTTCAGTTATTCATTTCTGTCCTCTTTGTTTCTCCCATTATCTTTCCCCTTCCTTGCCGTACTTAAATCTTTATTTCCTTTTATTTTCCAGTTATATATTATAGAACTGTACATGTGATTTGTTGTTGTCGTGTCTAGCCTCGTCACTACTTCGCCGAGGTTAGGCTCGGCACTTACTCAGTACATGTGGTCAGTTGTAGTGATGCTACACCTGCACTTCTTTATGTTGTGCAGATTACGCAGCCGGACCCAATGGACATGACAGAGGGAGTACCCTTAAGTCCACACATGCGACATCGAGGTAGTCCCGCAGACGTTCGTGGGCCTTGGCGTCACCATCTATCTTCCCATTTTCTATCTTATTTTGTAGTTCCAAGACAATTGTATTTACTTATTTCAGACCTTTGTATTTCGTAAACTCATAGACTCTTCGTGAGGTTGTGTAACCGGTTTCTGGGGTTGTTCTTACGGAAATTATTATGAGATGTCTATTTTAGTTCTTGAATTTCACATTACTTCCACATTTTATTACACACGTTCTAGTTAGTTTTGGTTATTTAATAGTTAATAAGTCAATCTAATAAAAAACGTTGGCTTGTCTAGCGGGTTCAACATTAGACGCCATCACGGCCTGAAGGTGGGATTTCAGGTCGTGACAATATAGAGCTCATCTGCTTTCGAATGGCAAATAGAAGGTATGATCTCATGAGCCCTATTTTCTTATAGTATAAGATAATATTTTAACTAAATCAGTATTATTATAAAATGGAATTCTGATTATATGGTTATAAAACCATGAAGTTTTTTTAAATATATATTGTGTCATAAAATTTATGAGATGCATATTTGGTTGACATAGAGTAAAAATACAATGTATGACAATTACTTTTCACGAGTCTTTTCTTTTATTGCACTTATTTATTTGGCAGTTCTATGGAACCATTTATTTATTTCAGTATGAAATTTGATTAATTGTAAGTTTCATTGCAGGAAAGACTATGTAGGAATATCGTGTGAATGTATGGGAAATAGATTGAATTTTGTGACGTGTTTTGCTATGTCAATTTTAATTTTATCTTAGATTACTAAATTGACCGAGAAGCCTATTTTGCATTTCAACGTAGCTAACTGTTACATAGAGCTTTCTCTTGTATATCAATAATCTTTATATAAGTTCTTATGGTTATGCATATAATCACGAAGTGTTAATATTTTTAAAGGTTTGAGGGTGAGTCCCTAAGCATTTTGGTCCAATATGATATTTGTTAAGGGTAAGACGTGGATTTAAGTTCCAGCGCACCATGAGGGTAAGACATCGGGTTCGAGTCCCGATGCTCCACGATGGTAAGAGTTGGGTTCGTGGATCAACTAAATATGGCCTAACATGCCTTTATATGGGTAAGGCATTGGGTATGAGTCCCAATGCACCATATTGATGATATAATGATGATTAAGGATAAATAATGTGTTTTTCATGAAAAATCATGAAGCTTGTCCCACTTGATTCGCACCATTCTTGAAGTGAATATGGTAGCAGTGCATAATAAGTCTAAATGAATATAAGTGGTTGACTAATGAACGTGGCCGGGACAAAGATCAAAATAATAACAGTCATCCTCGTGGTAATTGTATAAAGGAGAACAATAAAGGTTCTCAAAGCGGTCCTTCAAAGGTTAAGGATTATGTACCAATGTGGTCTGTTAATATGAGACACGTTCACATGATTATAGTCCATTCGTTGAAAATGTGACTTGTTATAAGCATTGTAAATGCAGGCTCATTCCTGAAAGTAAATATCGAAATATATATGTGATAAAAAGTATGCATAAGAATGTGCTTATGTATGGCTGGATAAATACCACAACTCACCTCTAAGGGAGGTTTAAGAGAAACAAAGATAATAAATTTTACAATGTGGTTACACGACTATGTCATTGGTCGCGTATATGTGATATGCCAAAAGTATTTTGCCATGCCTTAAAAAAAGGTTATTAAAGACAAAGTTAAAACAAGAAATGATTTTGCTTATGACAATTTAGACCATGACAATAATAATATGATTTTTCTATGGATCAAAGGAGATATTCACCATATGGATGGTGAGAAAAAAAGTCTTGTAGTACAAAATAAATTAAGAGCTTCGAAAGAGCTAATTTGTTACTACATGGATCAATAAAATTTTTCATGACATTGATATTGTAGTGAGTCTCAAATGAAACTTTTTGAGTTTTAAATATATTAGCCAAAGTGGTTGGCATTTGAGACTATAAATGAAAGAAAGATTGAATATCTTCATATTACTATAATCATATGGGTAAACATCAAAGGTTACCTGATTTTTCTTCTATTTGTACTACACAAGTATAAGCATGATGATAGAATCACATGCCACAAGTAAACTAGAGATTTCCTGAAATACATATTAGTTGGCATGACTGGTTGGCCATCCCGGTTCAATTATGGGGCGAAAAATTTATTGAGAATTCACATTGGTATATATTGAAGAAATAAAAGGTTCTTCAGGAATTCTCTCGTGATGCTTATTCTCATGATATACCAATTAAGGTTGGGATGAAACCCTTGATTTATGGAACGAATAGAAGGTGATATATATATGGGCCCAGTCACCTGCCATGTGGACCGTTTACTATTATATGATTTTAATAGATGCATCTATTGTATGGTCACATGTGCGTTTGTTATCAACTTGCAATTTGGATTTTGCAAGGTTGATTGCTCAAATTATTAGAGCACTATTCCAGAATATAAACTATGATAATTTATCTTGTTAATGCTGGTTTAAATCCAACGTGGTTTAGCAGAAATTGTATTCCTCCAATTAGCTGAGGATTATGGCTTCAGATGTCCCTAAGACAGCCTTTCGCACTCGTTATGGGAATTATGAGTTCTTGATGATGTCATTCGGGTTGACAAATGCCCCCGCTGCTTTTATGGAGTTGATGAACCGAGTGTTCATGCCTTATTTAGACTCGTTCGTTATTATTTTCATTGATGATATATTGATATACTCTCGCAGCCGAGAGGAGCATGAGCAATACCTTAGAGTCGTCCTCCAGACTCTGAGGGATAGTCAGTTGTATGCCAAATTCTCCAAGTGTGAGTTTTGGTTGAGTTCAGTTGCATTTCTAGACCATATGGTTTCATCAGAAGGTATTCAGGTAGACCCCAAGAAGATTTCAGCAGTTAGAGATTGGCCTAGGCCCACTTCAGCTACAGAGATTCAGAGCTTCTTGGGCTTAGCAGGATATTATCGCTGATTTGTGGAGGGATTTTCATCTATAGCAGCCCCGATGACCAGGTTGACCCAGAAGGGTGCCCCGTTCAGGTGGTCGGATGAGTGTGAGGCGAGCTTTCAGAAGCTCAAGACAGCCTTGACCATGACACCGGTGTTAGTGTTGCCTACAGGTTCAGGACCGTATACCGTGTATTGTGATGCTTCACAAGTTGGACTTGGTGCAGTGTTGATGCAGGATGGCAAGGTCATAGCCTATGCTTCTCGTCAATTGAGGGTTCACGAGAAGAATTATCCAGTTCATGACTTGGAGTTAGCAGCGATTGTTCATGCCTTGAAGATTTGGAGGCATTACTTGTATGGTGTTCCATGTGAGGTGTTCACGGATCACAAGACTTTTCAACACCTATTCAAGCAAAAGGAGTTGAACATGAGGAAGAGAAGGTGGTTAGAGTTACTGAATGATTATGATATTATAATTCTTTATCACCTGGGGAAGGCCAATGTGGTGGCCGATGCTTTGAGCTGGAAGTCAGTAAGTATGGGTAGTCTTGCTTATTTATCAGTCGGAGAGCGACCTCTTGCTTTCGATGTTCAGGCTTTAGCCAACCGATTTGTGAGATTGGAGGTTTCTGAGACTGGGTGTAACGACCCGACCGGTCGTTTTGAGCTCTAGCGCGTCGTTCAGCAGTTGAAAGTCATGAACAACTTCATTTCGGGTATTGTGACTTGTGTATAGGATCAGAGCTAAAATTTGGGAAGTTAGAGTTAAATTTAAAGGGAAATTCTCATTTCAGAAGCCTTAAGTTGAAGAAATTGATTAAGATTGGAATTTTGAGTAAACGACCTCAGAATCAAGATCCGAAGGTTCCAGCAGGTTCGTATGATGATTTCAGACTTGGGCGTATGTCCGGACCAGGTTTTGGATAAACCGGGAGAGTTTCGGCGTATATTGTGGAACTCAGCATTTTTGAAGGAATTTTCTAAGTTTGGCTTGAAGCGCATTTGAATGATTTTGATGTCCGTTTGGGATTCCGAGTCTGGGAATAACTTCGTATGTGGATTCTGGAGTTGGGAGCACGATCGGAAGTGAATTCGGATATCCGAAAGTCAATTTAAGATCATTTTGCTAAAGTTAGTAAATTGAAGGCTTTTGAAGAATCCGACCGGAAGTGGAAATTTTGATATTGGGGTCAAAATGCGATTCCGGAAGTTGAAGCAGGTCCGTAATGTCGAATATGACTTACGTGCAAAATTTGGGGTCGATCAAACGTGATTTGATAGGTTTCGGCATCGGATGTGGAAGTTTGAAATTTCAAAGTTCATAAAGTTGAATTTTAGTGCAATTTATGATTTTGACGTTGTTTGATGTGATTTGAGGCCTCGACTAATTCTGTGATATGTTTTCAGACTTGTTGGCACGTTCGGACGGGGTCCCAAGAGGCTCGGGTGAGTTTCAAGGTGATTTCAGACCATTTCTAGGCCATTTGTGGCTGCTGGTTTTTGGCTACAGCAATGTGCTACGCGATCGCGGGGAATTGGTCGCGATCGCGGTGAGTAAAATGTGAGAAATGGGCCAGTGAATCGCGATCGCGGAAAGCCTTTCGCGATCGCATAGAGGAAATGTTCTGCTGCCCTGACTCGACTTCGGAGGTTCATATCTCACAATATATAAGGACTTTGGAGATGATGTAAAACACAATTGTAGCCTTTTGTGTCTAGTTTCTAGGAAAGTAAACCATTTATCATTTGGGTTTGTGTACAAAGAGATATGGCTGTTACACTACAGGGTGTCCGGGAAGATGAAGAAGCAATTTGTGTTGCACATGGGCTGCCTTTGCCAGATTATATATAGAAACCTATAAGGAATTCGGAGAAGACCAACAAATGAATGTTGTAGATCTAGGAGTCTAGTTTTCATAACATTAAACCATTTGTCATTTGGAGTTGTGTGCAAAGCGTTATGACTATTCTACTAGAGGATGTCCGGAAAGGTAGGCATTTGTTCTCCGCGATCGCGAAGAGAAAATTTTGGGCTGGAAATTTTTGTGCTCCGCGATCAAGAAGCATTTTCCGCGATCGCGATGAGTAAATACCTGGGCAGAATGTTTTAAAACAGGATTTTTACATTTCTCAATGGCTATGGACGATTTTGGAGAGCTATAAAGGGGGGTTTTCATCAAGCATCAAGAGGTAAGTGATTCCATCTCATTCCAAGTTAAATACAAGGTTTATGCATGGATTAAACATGAGAAATAGTGGGAAAATTAGGATTTTTGAAGAAAAACCTAGAAATTTGGAAACTTGGATTTTAGCCACGAATTGAGCATGAATATTTGAGTAAATTGTATATTTGTGTTAGTAAGACTATGGGTAGGATATATCTTCGAGAAATTTCGTAATCCAGGCACGTGGGCCCGAGGGCATTTTGGTCAATTCAATGAGCGGAGTGGGAATTATATAATCTGAATTTTTAGCAAATATTAGAGTATATTTTCATTGGTTTGTCGTTGTTTGGATAGTTTGGGGGCGTTGTGCATCCATTGGAGTCGTCGGAAGGGCTTGGAAGCCGTTTACGGAAATTTTGGAGCAAGGTAAGTCTCCTTTCTAACTTTGTGAGGAGGAATTGTCCCCCTAGGTGAACTAAATAAATATATTTTTGGGGGCTACGTACGCATGAGGTGACGGGAGTCCGTGCGTAGCTACTGTTATGCCATGTCCGAGTAGTCTAGGACCCACTAGCATGCTTTATGTGTTGTACATGTGATCCTGTCATAATAAATGCTATTGAATTGATAATTTAATTTCTTAAAAAGGCTGGAGTATACTTTTCTCAATTATTTGGAAAGAGGATTGAATTTCCCTGTGGATTATTATGTTCCTGACAAGGGCATATTATTGAATATTGTTAAACTTGGCAAACTAATTTTTAGAAAAATGTATTCCGAATACTATCTTCATGTCTTCTTATCACTTCTTTGAGAAACTGTCTTCTTGGATAAAAATATGGATTTCCTTTATGTGAATACGTGTACGTATGAGCACCTGAGTCGCAGGTATGATTCACGAGCAGGCTAGCCGTATTATTATTATTATGTTGACCGCGTTGCATGATCGATTCGCGAGCGGGGAAAATAGATGCATATATGGTTCGAGCCGTTCGACCCTTCGGCAGTGCACAATTTATTATTGTTGGTACGCGTCGTTCGACCCTCGGCATATTTGTTGCGCATGATAAATGCTGCGTATTTTCCTATGATTTATACAAGTTTAATGGCCTATGTATATCTTAAATTTGCCAGTTTAAAAGAAAGAAGATTTCTGTGGAAAAATGGGGAACGAATTGATATGTATCGATGTTTTCGAATCTCTGGTTATTTGATTAATTGATTATGATACTCATGCTTAACCTATCACTTAGGTTATACTAGACTGACTTATAGCAAGTGTCAATTCGACCTCTCGTCACTACCTCTCTGAGGTTAGGCGGGATACTTATTGGGTACGCGTTATTTTCGTACTCATACTACACTTGCTGTGCATTTTTGTTGCACAGGTACACCCTTAGCGGTGGTTGCTTTGGAGACTTAGTGTCACGCCCCAAAACCAAGGGACACGACCGACACTCGACCGGGTAGTCCAAGTCAAGCGGACCTGGATTCCCTTTTTCCCTCCCACGTATTACGCCGAAGATTCTAATGTGCATCATTTAATTATAATTAAGACACATTTTTACAATATGAAATTAAACCATAGAAGTCTGTCGTTTCCAACAAGTGATACAGTACTTACAAATATACATAACACACAGTCTACTTTACATGGTCTACAAGTCATACCGCACAAAATACATAAGTACATAACCCACAATTCCTGTCTACTGAGCCTCTAAGAGTACGATGGAGGTATACAATACTTGCCGGTAACAAGGCTCCGGCTATACCTTACACAAGTACCAAAATAAGAATCCGGGAGGAAAGGTGGCATGAACCACACTGGGCCCCGAGAGGAGAGGGGCTCACCAAAACAGCTGATAGGACGAAGAGGAGGCACTACTGTCGGTGTGCTGAAGTACCTGCTATAGAACCACCTACAATCATCACAAGAATGTAGCGCCCCCGGCAAAAGGGACGTCAGTACATTTGAATTGTACTGGTATGCATGAACAAACTTTACTCTAGTAAACTCAATAATGCACAGGCAAGAGACAGACAGAGAGTCACACAATTACTGCACAAGACATAGAAAGATATACAATGGAAGTTCCACAATTTTCACTTTATCAAAATCACAATTTCAATTCCATCCTTGTCCCTCCTCATATCTCACCCTTATTCCTCCTGTTGCGGCGTGCAACCGATCACACCTGACAATTGTTGCGGCGCGTAACCCGATCCCACCTGACAATTACAATCACACCCTTATCACTTCTTACATATCACCCTTATCTCCCCTGTTGCGGCGCGCAACCCGATCCCATCTGACAATTACATCACATACCAATGATGACAATTCACAGTTCAATCACGGAAGATTTCAGCAATAAGAATACAACTTCTTTACATAGCCTTTAGCATATACACTCATACTCTTAGATTTATTATCCTTTTAGCACCGTTTTTTATAACGTGGTAGTGTGGTGGTCAACTAAAGACAGACAAGTATTACACTTCACGCATCACATAATTCGGACAACCAGTTGCACATATTATAACAATNCTATTACTAGATTAGCACCATTATTAAACATGTATGCAAGGTCTTAGCTAATATTTCTAAGAATCAATCCAGGCCAACCCTCCCTTTGTTTAAAAAATCAGAAATTTAATGAAAAGAAAGAAAAGGGGTTGGGAACCCTTACCTGCTAGAATGGGGAAGAAGGGGATTACTCAAATTGCCAGGCCTGAGAGACCTTGAAATTCACTTTGATGGAAGGATCACTTACTTTCTCAAGAACTCTCCTTTCCTCCTCTCTATTTGTTCAGAAAACGTGTTAAAATGAAAGGGGGCAGGGGTTAAATGAAGCTGGGTCGGGTATAAAAATTTAGAAAATTAAAAGACCGTGTCGAATATGCAGTCAGGAATGCGATCGCATTCCTGACATGCGGTTCGCATATTGGACCGCAGAATGGCCCCCAGGTGGGCCAAATTTTGAAAACATTCTGCCCGGGTATGCGACCACTATGCGGTCCGCATACACGTTCTGCGATCGCATTATGCATCGCATAACACCCCTTCAGTTGGGCAGTGATCTGCCCGTGTATGCGACCAATATGCGGTCCGCATACACGTTATGCGATCACATAGTGCGTCACATAACCCCCAATTTCTGGAAAAATTAAGTTCTTTCAAATCCGGGGTTTTTTTACAAAAATTAAGGTCATTTTTAAGAATTTCCACAGAGTTAACAACTCGGGGACTTATTCGGGCATTAGTTTAACCAAGAAAATTTTACGGGTCTTTACATTCCCCCCCC
>ML280142.1:0-61026 GCA_005239495.1 Nicotiana undulata
TCTGCTAAGGCAGAAAGACTTGAATTTGCGGCAGAGGAGATGGTTGGAGCTTCTCAAGGATTACGATTTGACTATTTTATATCATCTGGGGAAGGCCAATGTGGTGGCCGATGCCTTGAGTCGCAGAGCCGAGAGTTTGGGAAGTCTAGCTTATCTTTCAGCAGTAGAGCGACCTTTATCCCTTGATGTTCAGGCTTTAGCGAGTCAGCTAGTGAGAATGGATTTGTCAGACCCTCCACGGGTGGTAGCTAGCATGGCTTTCGGGTCTTCTTTATTTGATCATATTAAGGCATGGCAGTATGATGACCGGCACTTATTAGTTCTTCAGGATAGAGTTCGTCGGGGTGATGCTAGAGATGTGACTATTGGTGATGATTGATTTATGAGGATGCAGGGCCGTATTTGCATGCCCAATGTAGAGGGTATTCGAGAGATGATATTAGCAGAGGCTCACAGCTCGCGGTATTCTATCCATCCGGGTGCCGCGAAGATGTATCAGGATTTGAGACAGCAGTATTGGTGGAGGCGGATGAAGACAGATATTGTTGAGTATGTAGCACGGTGTCTCAACTGCCTGCAGGTCAAGTATGACCACCAGAGACCAGGTGGATTACTTCAGAGGTTAGATATTCCGGAGTGGAAGTGGGAGCGAATTACTATGGACTTTGTAGTTGGGCTTCCACAGACTTCGAAGGGTTTTGATGCTATTTGGGTCATTGTGGATAGATTGACCAAGTCCGCGCATTTCATTCTTGTCAGTACTACTTATACTTCAGAGCGCTTAGTTGGTATTTAAATTAAGGAGATTGTCCGGTTGCATGGGGTTCCAGTTTCTATTATTTCTGACAGAGGTACCAAGTTCACATCTCAGTTTTGGAGGGTCGTACAGAAAGGTATGGGTACTGATGTAGAATTGAGCACTACATTTCACCCTCGGACCGACGGGCAGTTAGAACGGACTATTCAGATATTGGAGGATATGTTACGGGGTTGTGTGATTGATTTTGGTGGTTCATGGGTTCAGTTTCTGCCATTAGCGGGGTTTGCATATAATAACAGATATCAGTCCAGTATTCAGATGGCCCCGTATGAGGCTTTATATGGTAGGAGGTGTTGATCTCTGTTTGGTTGGTTCGAGCCTGGTGAGGCTAAGTTATTGGGCACAGATTTGTTTCAGGATGCGTTGGAGAAGGTGAAGTTGATTCAGGAGGGATCGCATGGCGCAGTCTAGACAGAAGAGTTATGTTTACCGGAAGGTTCGGGATGTGTCATTTATGGAAGGTGAGAAGGTACTGCTAAAATTATCACCCATGAAGGGTTTTATGAGGTTCAGAAAGAGAGGAAAGCTGAGTCCGCGGTCATTGGTCCTTTTGAGGTGCTTCAGAAGGTTGGAGAGGTGGCTTATAGACTTGCTTTGCCACCCAGCTTGTCGAGTGTTCACTCGGTGTTTCATGTGTCGATGCTCAGAAAATATGTTGGTGATCCGTCTCATGTGTTAGACTTCAGCACAGTTCAGCTCGAGGGTGATATGTCATACGAGGTCAGGAAGTTGAGGTCTAAGGATATAGCATCAGTGAAGGTGCGGTGGAGAGGTCAGCCAGTGGAGGAAGCTACTTGAGAGACCGAGCGGGAGATGCGGAGCAAGTATCCTCACTTGTTTGAGACTCCAGGTATGTTTCTAGACCCGTTCGAGGACGAATGTTTGTTTAAGAGGGGGAGAATGTAACGACCCGGTCCGTCGTTACATAAAACCTACATTATAATTGTTGTTATTGACTTGTTATAGATTGGTTATGCTGTATTTGATGTATTAGAGTTGATAGGCTTGAAATCAAATGGTTGTAGTGAGAGTTCAGTCAATTAGCCTTTATAAATAGCCTTAAAATGGGAAAAGTCAACTAAGAGTCGACTTATTGGTAAACGACCTCGAAATGTGGATTTTATGGTTCGAATAGCTTTGTTAGGTGATTTGAGACTTACGAGTATGTCAAGAACAATTTTGTGATGTCCGGTGTAGAATTAGGCTTGAATTGGCGAAAGTTAGTTTTTGGTGATTTCAGGTCGGCAGTGGAAAACCCGATATTGGGGTTGGAATGGAATTCCGACAGTTGGAACAGGTTCGTAATGTAATTTTGGATGCGTGCGCAAAATTTTAGGTCAATCGGAGTTGATTTGGATAGTTTCGGCATCATTGGTGGATATTAGGAATATCAAAGTTCTTAGGCTTGAATCCGATTTAAATTTAGTGTTTTGATGTTAATTTTTGTGTCGAGAGTGCAACTAAGTTTGAATGATGTTATGGGATATGTTGGTAAGTTTGGTTGGGGTCCCGAGGGGCTCAGGATTGATTCCGGGTGGCTAACGGGCATTTTTGGACTTAGAACAATTGCTGATTTTCTGGTGTCAGTGCAGCAGATTTTTACTCTCTGCGATCGCGTGAAGAGAGCCGTGATCGCATAGAGAATTTTGAGAGGGGGCAGAATTTACACTCTGCGATCGCATAGGTGTGCCCGCGATCGCAGAGGTCGAGCAGGTAAGCCAGTGCGGTCGCGTGAGGAAGAGTGCGATCGCGTAGGGTTGTTATAGGCACGTGGGGTCGTGGGTCAAAAGCACTGTGCGATCGCGTGCCTGGGGCTGTGATTGCGGAGGTCGAAGTGAGTGCACTGTAAGATCGCAGGGGAAAAGCTGCGATCGTGGAGAACAATTTACTGGTCAGTTAAATAAAAGCCCTTCCGCGACTTAAACCTTATTTTCACCATTGTTGTAAGGAAAAGAGCTCTTGGGGACGATTTTGAAGAGGGAAATCCTTGTTCTTCATTGAGGTAAGTGTTCTAGTCATTAAAACTCGATTATGGGTGATTATAGAACATAAAACCAGTGTAAATTCATAGAAAATCAGTAGAAAAATTGGGTTTTAGGGCTTAAGATTATGAGACCTTTAGGGGTCGGTTTGAGGGGTCAAACGAACTCCGATTTTGGTGTTCTTTAAATGTACGGGCTCGTGAGAGGACGAAGAACACTTTTGTTGAAGAGGGAAATCCTTGTTCTTCATTGAGGTAAGTGTTCTAGTCATTAAAACTCGATTATGGGTGATTATAGANNNGGGTCGATTTGAGGGGTCAAACGAACTCCGATTTTGGTGTTCTTTATATGTACAGACTCGTGAGAGGACGAAGAACACTTTGTATAAGAATTTTTGAGTTTCGGGATGCGGGCTCAGGGGTCGGGTTTTGACCTAATTTGGATTTTTGAGCTAAATTCGATATTTTTCAATTGGAATTTATTCCTTAAGCATATATTGATGATAAAAATCTGAACTTGGTAGATTTGGAGCCTTCGGAGGTTGATTCGAGAGGCAAGCGTGTTGTGGAATAGTTCCGGGCTAGTTTTGAGGTAAGTGATGTCCTTAAATCCTGTCCTGAGGTTATGAAACCCCAGACTATGCACCCTTTCACGGGTTTTGAAATGAAAAGGTGGAAACCTTTGAGATATATTCCTTACTTAGGCGACTATTGAGTTGCGAAACGGCTTTTTAAAGCCTATTTCCATTAGTACTATATATACTTCATATGTTTTGGGTTGTAAGCCATGTTTGGGGCCTAGTGCCGATTTGTTTACCCCTTGGGGGATGTTTTACTATTATCCTCACTGGTATGTTATGATTTGTTACTCAGTCTTTTCTATGAAATTGTTTTGACACTCAGAGTATTTTGATACTACTTCTTGAAAATGAAACACTATTTTTGGGTCGAGAACCCGGTATATTTATGGCCTGAAGGGCAAATTGAGAGTGTCTGACTGAGTGAGGCTGCTGGCCTATATTGTGAGGATGTTATGATATGAGTGAGGCTGATGGCCTACATTGTGAGGATGATATGATATGAGTGAGGCTATGGGCCTATATTGTGTGTGATTTATGCCATGTTGTGGCTTATTATAGCGCTTGGGTTGTAGGAGCCTCTCCGGAGTCTCTAACACATCCCAGTGAGCGTCGGTACCGTTTGAGTGATGCCTATGGGGCTTATGATGAGTGATGGTGAGGATGCCTGATGGGCAGAGTGATTGTGAGGTTGCCTGATGGGCATAGTGATTGTGAGGTTGCCTGATGGGATGATACCGAAAGAAATTGTTACGAGAAGGCAGTTTTATGAAGATTTTTACTGAGTTTTCAAACTATGATTTACTTCGTTTTCAAACCGGTTTTTACTAAAATTTTACGGAGATATACTGATATTACACTTGTTTTCGAAGGATTTCTGGAAACTTATTTCGAACTTATTATTTAATGAATACTACATGGTGACTTGATGTTTTACTGGTTTTGTGGAATTGCGTATATGTACTGTGTGTTTTATAATTCTCAGACTGTGATTTATTTTCATTACTACTGAGTTGGCGTACTCATAAAGACTCCTTGTGCCTATGTGCACAGATTCAGGTACCGATCTGGAGCAGTAACTGTCCTTGCTTGTTGTTGCAGATTTACGGGATTTTGAGGTAGCTGTTCAGCATCCACAACTTCTCCATTCCCTTCCCTATTTAGCTTTAGTATTTGATTCAGAGACATATTTTATAGTTTTAGCAGAGTTAGATTTATTTATTCTTAGATGCTCATGACTATTGACTCCAGTTCTTGGGAGGTTATTTAGGATAATATGGGAACGCTAAGACATTAAATTCATTATTTATGCTATGATTGCTGCTCATTACTAAATTGTGAACTATTATAATTGAACAAAAGCGTAGTAAAGTGATGGTCGGCTAGCCTAGTTCCACGATAGGCGCCATCACGGCCTGTTAGGATTTGGGGTCGTGACAGAGTGGCACGATATGCATATTACTTGTGATTCATAATTGAGCACGAGATCCTCGCATTTTAATATGATTTGGTATATTTAAATCGGGCTACGAGCCGCGGGGGAAGTTATGTAAGGATGAGATCCTTGTGATGGAAATTCTTGTGTTTAAATTCTCCCTTGTGAATTAAAATTTTACTATAGTACTGGTAGGGAGTCATGCTTGTTAGGCTTATTCAAAAATTTATGTATAAAATAATAATAATAATAATAATAATAAATAAATAAATAAATTAATTAATTAATTAACTATCTGTGAATAATTTTCCAAATTCGTGCTATAATTATTGAGCCTTAACCTACAAGGTAGGTGCCCGCCCAGGTGGCGTTAAATGAGACTCGTTAATTCGGGTATATAATTACGAGGTCTTCAAGCATCGTATCTCGTTATCAGTAGTGTGAAGGTTTGAAAGGAGATTTTCTTTGTTGACGTGAAGCTATGTGATGATTCTGTAATTGGCTATGAACAACTATTAAGGAAATGAGGGCAGTCAAGAACTGGCCTAGACCCACTACAACTACGGAGATTAGGCGTTTCTTGGGTTTGGTGGGTTACTACTGTCGTTTTGTGGAGGGGTTCTCATCTATAGCATCCCCAATGACTAAATTGACTCAGAAAGGTGCCCCCTTTAAATGGTCAGATGAGTGCGAGGCGATCTTTCAGAAGTTCAAGACAACCTTGGCTTCAGCACCGGTGTTGGTGTTACCATCAGGTTCAGGTTCTTTCACGATGTATTGTGATGCATCTCGTATTAGACTTGGTGCAATATTAACGCAAGATGGCAAGGTGATTGCATATGCATATCGACAGTTGAAAGTCCATGAGAAGAATTATCCGGTTCATGACTTAGAGTTGGCAGCCATTGTTCATGCATTGAAAATTTGGAGGCATTATCTTTATGGCGTGCCGTGTGAGGTCTTAACTGACCATCGCAGCCTTCAGTACTTATTCAAGCAGAAAGAACTAAATTTGAGGCAGCGGAGATGCTTAGAGTTACTGAAGGATTATGATGTCACCATATTATATCATCAAGGGAAAGCCAACGTGGTGGACGATGCATTGAGTAGGAAGGTGGTGAGTATGGGCAGCCATGTGTATATTCCAGTCGGTGAGAGACCGTTAGCTTCAGACATTCAGACGTTGGCTAATAAGTTCGTGAGGTTGGATACTTCGCCCAGCACTGTTCTAGCTCGTACAGTCGCTCGGACTTCTCTAATTGAGCGTATCCGGGAGCGGCAGGATGATGACCCGCATTTGATGGTTCTTAGGGACACAGTTCGGTCCGGTGGTTCCAAGAAGGTTACAGTTGGAGATGATGGTGTTTTGAGGATGCAGGGTCGTATATGTGTACCTAATGTTGACGACCTTCGTGATTTGATCCTTGAGGAGGCTCACAGTTCTAAGTATTTGATTCACCCAGGTGCAGCCAAAATGTACCAAGACTTGAGGTAGCATTATTGGTGGAGAAGGATGAAAAAGGACATTGTTGCGTAAGTGGCTCGTTGCTTAAATTGTCAGCATGTAAAGTATGAGCATCAGAGACCTGGTGGTTTGCTTCAGCAGATAGAGATTCCCGAGTGTAAGTGGGAGCGTATTACTATGGACTTTGTTGTTGGACTCCCACGGACTCAGAGGATATTCGATGCAATTTGGGTTATTTTGGATAGGCTGACTAAATCAGCACATTTCATTCTTGTGGCGAGTACTTATACATCAGAGCGGCTGGCTGAGATATATATTCGAGAGATTGTTCGCCTTCACGGTGTGCCCGTGTCTATCATTTCAGATAGGGGAACGCAGTTTACTTCGCACTTTTGGAGGGAAATTCGGCGTGAGTTGGGTACACGGGTTGAGTTGAGCACAACATTTCATCCTTAGACGGACAAGCAATACGAGCATACTATTCAGATTTTAGAGGATATGCTCTGCGCTTGTGTGATTGACTTCGGAGGTTCATGGGATCCGTTTTTGCCATTAGTAGAGTTTGCCTATAATAATAGTTATCAGTCGAGCATTCAGATGGCTCCCTATGAGGCATTATATGATAGACGGTGTAGATCGCCAGTTGGATGGTTCGAGTCTGAAGAAGCTCAGTTATTGGGTACAGATTTAGTGTAGGAGGCCTTAGATAAGGTCAAGATTATTTAGGATCGACTTCGTGCAGCTCAGTCTAGGCAAAAAAGTTATGTCAATCGTAAGGTTCGTGATGTGGCATTCATGGTTGGAGAGAGAGTATTGCTTCGGGTATCACCCATGAAGGGTGCTATGAGGTTTGGAAAGAAGGGTAAGTTGAGCCCTAGGTACATCGGGCACCATTTGAGATTCTTGATAGAGTGGGGGAGGTAGCTTATAGACTCGCGTTGCCTCCAGGGTTATCCTCAGTTCATCCGGTATTCCATGTGTCTATGCTCCGAAAATATCATGGTGACCCGTCCCACGTATTAGATTTCAGATCTGCCCAATTGGACAAAGACTTGACTTATGAGGAGGAGTCGATAGCCATTTTAGACCGGCAGGTTCGTCAGTTGAGATCTAAGAGTTATCCTTCAGTTTGAGTGCAGTAGAGAGGCCAACTCGTTGAGGCATCTACTTGGGAGTCCGATTCGGTCATGCAGAGTAGATGTCTACACTTGTTTGCCAACTCAGGTAATTTTCTATGTCCGTTCGAGGACAAACGTTTGTTTTAGAGGTAGAGATTGTGATGACCCAAGGGGTCATTTTATGAATTTACGCTCCGTTCTAGGCTTAATATCCCTAAAACGATTAATTTTAAATACCTCGATTTGCGTGCACAGCCCGAGCGTGAAACCGGAAAGCTTTTGTGTGAAAATATGAGAAATAGTAATTTCTAGAGTTAAAATTTGATTAAAGTTGACTTTGGTCAACATTTTGAGTAAATGGACCCGGACCCGTGTTTCGACGATCCTGGAAGGTCCACAGTAAAATATGGGACTCGGGTGTATGCCCGAAAATGAATTCCGAGGTCCCAAACTTTAGAAATCAATTTTTGAAAAAAATTGTTGAGCTGAATTATTAATGAAATAAAAAAAAGAATTAATGTTTGAAATCATTGGTATCGGGCCCATATTTTGGTTCCGTATCCCGATACAGTTTTGTTATAATATTTAAAGGTTAACTGTGAAATTTGGTGAAAAACGGAGTTTATTTCACGTGATTCGGACATACGGTTGAGAAGTTATGAACTTTGAGTGCTCTTGAGAAATATAATGAGTTTTGAGGTTTAATTCATAGTTTTACATGTTATTTTCATGATTTGATCGCACGAGCAAGTCCGTATGATGCTTTTAGACTTGCGGGCATGTTTGTTTTAAAGCCCCGAGGGCTCGGGTGAGTTTCAAATAGGTTTGGGTTGTGTTGTGCTCGTTCTTTCTTATGCTTCGACGCCGTTTCTTCAAGCATAAGTGATATCATATTGAACAAGTGAGCGCCGATTTCTGTTTTGAATGAAGTATTAGATCCGTATCGTAATTACGGACCCGTAGCAAAATGAATCATGGAATTTGGACATCGTATGAGAATTTTATGGTCATTTTACTAAGGTTGCCAGATTTTTCAGGTTAATTACGAAATTGCCACTGACGGCGTATTAAAAATCTGCACTATTTGCAAATATTAAAACCTACATATCTCCTTCATTATAAAGTCAAATTGAGTGATTCAAAATCCTAAATTGACTAAAATTTCACAAGGAATTCATTGAAGACATAAAATAGAGTTTTGGGTTTGTTTGGCACGAGAAACGAGGCAGAATAGCTGGCAGAAAAATATATATTAAACGAGCAGACTTCTTCTTCTTCTTCAAATTTTTGAACCCCACAGCCCTAAGAACGAATTTCTTCACCAAATATCATGCCCAAGTCATAGGTAATCAATTCTAAACTTTACTCTTTCAATTACCCATTGTTTTTCATCACTTTTAAATAAAAAACTAAGAATTTTCCTAGTAATTGAGGGTTAGGGTAGAACTAAGAAATTTTGTGAAAATCTAATCTTTACCTCGAATTGAGTTCGGATTTAAAAACTAATTGTATATTTGGGTTCGTGGGTGAATGGATAAACGTAATTTGGTCCGAACCCCGAGTTTAGACCAAGCGGGCCCAGGGTAGGGTTTTCACTTCTTTTTTTAAAAACTTTGGAAAAATCATGTTTTTCAATAAAGTTAGTTCATTTAGCCCTAATTGATGATATTAAGTTGATTATGAATAGATTTGAGTGTGTTGGAGGTTAATTCAAAAGGAAAAGCTGTAATTGAGCAGTGAGTGGCCTACGAAATTGAGGTAAGTGTTTGGTCTAACTTTGACTTGAGGGAATAGGAATCCCCACTTGTTTGCGATGTGAAATGCATGTGTGTGGTGTATAGGTGAGGTGAAGAGTATCTATTCACCACCAAATGGTCTGTTAAACATGATCCCTTCCCCGTTCTCAAGTTAATTGATTCTTGTAATTGTTCTATGTTCATTATTGTTTCTACAATTACTTGGTCTTATTTCGTTGTTGTTAAATATTGTTGTCGTTATTATGGAAAGAGTATTGATTGTTTATTTGGTTCCCTTGTGGTACAAAAAATTTGAGTAGTTTGGCATTATTTCTACGAGGCACATGTATATTTATGTTCCTGTTGCTTTCATTTTTGATAATATTGAGGAAGTTATGAGAATTGCAGTTTAACTGTCCTAGGACTGTTGAGGTTTACGTGGCTGTTTGATTTCAATCGATTATTGCCAGGTGTTGTTGCAAGTGTGTTAAAAGTATTGGTTGTTCTCTTGATTATATCATAGTACATAAAGATTGAGCTGGGTTAACAGCGTTACGGTGTTTACATATATTCCGGTTAGTTTTATTGTGAAATGATATTGGTTGAAGCTTACGAGCTATACTGTTTTCTGTTTGCAATTGTTGAAATAAAGGTTTTGTGAAAGGCTTGGCCTAAACTGTGAAAGTTTTTGATGAATAAACAAAATTGATTGTGATAAGGGAGTTGTGATAAGGGTGGATAATTTATTGTGATACGGGTGAACAAATTGATTGTGATATGGTGAATAGGTGGGATCGAACTGCACGCCACAACAAGACAATGATAAGGGAGAATATTCATGTATTACTTTTTATGAAATAAAGGCTGGAACACTAATTGTTTTATTGTCATTATTTCATATTCTGCTCTTACTGTTATTTAAAGTGAAACTTGTTCTGTTTACAATTGTCGAGACATAAATATTGTGAAAGGCTTTGACTTGAATTTTGAAATTATGAATAAATTGATACGATATGTCTGGTGAGAGTGGGTTACACGCCGCAACAAGGAGTGATAAGGGTGGACAGGTGGGATCGGGTTGCACGCTGCAACAGGAGTAATAAGGGTGATATGTTTAGAGAGGAGCAATAAGGATGGACAGGTGGGAGCGGGTTGCACGCCGCAACAAGGAGCGATAAGAGAGGACATTTATATTTTTACTGATTTTCAAAGAAAAACAAAGATTTGAAAACTTACTATTTTATATTACTGTTTTTCATATTTTGGCACTATTTTTTTTAACGTTAAAGTTTGAAAACTTGGAAATTATTTGAGAGTTGGTTATAGCTGAGGCCTGGAAAAGGCGGCTGAGTTATTTCATTGTTGTTTCAGTACTTAATAATTTGTTTAGATTTTCTTCTTGCCTTATATTTATTGTCTCAGTTATATTTTTCTTGTTCGTGTAGAATTGTTTCATTGTGTTATTGTATATATTATTGTCACAGGTTATATGTTGTTAATGCCCCGCCATAGCCTCGTCGTTACTTCATCGAGGTTAGGCTCGGCACTTACTCAGTACATGGGGTCAGTTGTACTGATACTACACTCTGCACTCTTCTGTGTAGATTCAGGTACTACCAGCAACAGAGATTTTTAGAGTAGCCATCTATTTATTCAGAGACACGAGGTATATCTGCCGGCGTTCGCAGATCCCGAGAGTCTTCTCCTATTTTTATAAAACTATTTTAGTATATTCAGAACCGTTACACTATTTCTTTCACCCTAGTATTTGTAGTATTATTTAGTAGTTCGTGAATTGTGACACTAGATTCTGGGGTAGTTCTAGATCTATTATATGATTAGTTCGTGGTTCGTTTTTATTCAATTATTTATTATTTTATCTTTGGAAATCATTTAAATTAAGTTTACTTTAAATTTATTTATTGATGCTTAAGAAAATAATCAAAGAAAATTAGCTACTCGAATTCTAACTTTGGCTTGCCTAGCAAGTGTGGTGTTAGGCGCTATCACGATCCCCAAGGCTGGGGATTTGGGTCGTGACAGTAACTCTGATTCAAACATACACTTGATTTACGAATGAACATCAATGTAAGAATATTGTTCTTTATTTATTAAAAGAATTAGTAATCGTGCCCGTGATGCACGGTCAATATTAAAAAATATTAATTAAATTTAATTATGATCAGGCTTGTTTGAACATTAGATCGTATTGTTTTAATAAATTTTGAATTGTCATCTTATTTGACAATACGATATACTCAATAATAAACTTTCTATTAAATTAAAGTGACTTATATAGTCATTGAACTTTTTTATTATATATTTTTTAATTATAATTTCCAATATTTTGTATTATTATATTATTAATAGAAATTTTCATTTGTACACTAATTTGTTTAATATTTTTGTTTGCTCGCTTTCTTTTCGTAATATAATAGAAGATATATATTTTATTATTTTTCACGACCCAAAATCCTAACCCAGGTCGTGATGGCGCCCAACACCGGGGTCAGGCTAGCCAACACTTGATTTATTAGTGAAATTTCCTTATTTGATAAAAACCTTCCAACACTTTCCAAATTTTAAGCTTAAAACATTAAGTAGAAACGAACAAATTAACCAACTTAAATAAAGGTAGCCATAAAGGATCATGAACCAATATATACAGTCCCAAAAATATAAAGTCTACTACGTATGTGCCACGAACTAGTGTTACAAGTCTACATACGAACTAGTAGAATATACAAAAGATGAAATAAACTGTTCTACTGTTTGAAAGAAGTAGACAGAAATAAACAAAAGATAACTCCATAGTGCTGCTGAGAATCTCCAAGGAAAGAAGCTCACCGTGAAGTCAAGTCCAGAATATACTCTCGGGATCAAGCTCCGGTCTGATAACTAGATGCACCAGCCTCAGAACCTGTACAATTAAGTACAGAAGTGTAGCATGAGTACACAAACAAATATGTACCCAGTGAGTATCCCGCCTAACCTCGAAGAAGTAGTGACGAGAGGTTGACGTGATACTTACTAGGGTCAACAATATGTATAAATATAGTTTAAGCAGAAATAGCAGTAGTGAACAACAATAATACGATCAGGAGCATCAAATAACCTTCTCGGGTACCTTTGTGGTCACTTCTGCAGCATATAAGCTACTTAATTTCCCCCTTTTCATTAAATCATCAAATACGATTACTGGACTTACTATAATCTATCAAACACATAACAAGCCGTGATCGCATGGCCGATACGACATGAAAAGTAAATGTGCACTGCCGAGGGTCGAACGACTCGAACCATAGATGCATCTATTTTCCCCGCTCATGAATCGAACATATAACGCTGTTAACATAATACTAGGGCTGCCCCGCTCGCGAATCATACATGTGATTCGGGGTAGCGTATACATATACATAATCATCCGGGATTTCAAGTAATTAACAGGGGTCTTACTAACAGTAAAGAGGTTCAATAATACCAACTTCGAAATACAACCTCCTAAGCCTCCATATATGAAATTCAAGGATATTAGACTAGCTAGTCCACATATAAGATCACAGATACAACACATAAAGCATGCTTGTGAGTCCTAAACTACCCGACATGCATAATAGTAGCTACGTACGGACTCTCGTCACTTTGTGTGTGCGTAGCCCCCGCAAATAAGGGCAAACAATCCGTTATAATCACCTATGGGGACAATTCCCTCTTACAAGGTTAGAAAGGAGACTCACCTCGTGCCGAGCCTACTTTTCGGGTCAAGAATGCGCCCGAAACATCAAACGCGTCTCCCAAGGCCTCGAAACTAGTCAAATGATGCATAAATACATTAATTTATACTCAAAGGCATGAAATTCCCCTATTTGCTTAGTTATTTCAACTTACTTTGAAAGATCCCAAACTAGCCGCCCGGCCCACATGCTCGGATTCCGGATATTATCGAAGGAAATATTTACCCATAACCTAAGGATCATTAATATATGATTTTTGTATGATTTCATAGCTAGTTAGTGGGTAATTCCCTAAATTTCATAAAGCCCTAGGTTTTTACTCTAACCCTTGATTTTCACTAATTAGGAGGTTAATTTACCTAGGAATTCATGTATTAAACTAACATTAGAGTAGAAATCACTTACCTTTCAGTAGCTAGGTCGCTTGGCTCTTTTCCAAGCTCTCAAGGTCGACTATGGAGGAAAGAAATGGAGTAAAATGGTTCTTTCCCTTATTTTAAAAGAATTCACTGCCTACAGGGTTTCCGCACCTGCGGCTCGAGGACCGCACCTGCGGCTCGAGGACCGCACCTGCGGTCTCGCGCCTGCGAGAAAAGTCTCGCACCTGTGGAAGAGGGGCAAGGGGCCTGGGCTCGCACCTGCGGAACGGAGTTCGCACCAACGGCTCCGCTTCTGCGGATTTGGTCCGCACCTGCGTCGACTGGGAAGCCTCACCTGGGGCCGCACCTGCGAAGCAAGGACCGCAGGAGCGGTCTCACACCTGCGACTGGGCAACCGCATGTGCGGTCAAACCAGACCTGGTGCACCAGCAGCTATTGCTGCTGGTGTTTGGCCTCGTTTGATGCCCGAATAGCAACTGGGCCCACCCGAGCCCCCGTCCAACTATACCAACAAGTCCCATATCATAGTACGGACTTGCTCGAGCCTTCGGAACACTGAAAACAATGCTAAAACTCAAAATCATACCTCAAAACCCCTAGAATCAAACTTAAGGACTTTAAGTTCTTGACTTCGCTAACAATGCGCCAAATCGACCTATACTACTCGGAATGACACCAAATTTCGCAAGCAAGTCATAAATGACATAACACAACTATTCCTGATCTCGGAATTTCGTTCGGACCTCGATAACACAAAAACACGTTCCAAACCTCAATTTGAACTTAAGGAAACTCTTATTTCGCTATTTGGCGTTGAAACGCTCCCGGGTCATCCAAAACCCATTTCGGACATACGCACAAGTCCGAAATTATCATACGAAGCTACCGGAAGCGTCGAAACTCCATTCCGAGGTTGTTTACTCAAAACGTTGACCGAAGTCAAACTTGGCCTTAAAGGCCAACCTTAAGGAACTAAGTGTTCCAATCCCCTTCCTAACTCTTCCAAATCCCGAACCACCCGTCCCCACAGGTCATAAATTATAAAAATCCACTACATAAAGTCTCATTTAGGGGAACGGGGTCCTATAACGCAAAACGACCGGTCGGATCGTTAACTTATTCTTGAAATATTTATTCTTTAAATTTATTCTATTTTTCTCAATAATATTATCTTAATTTTAATGAATAAAATCTCTATTAAAATAAAAGGGACTTATATATACATTGAATGTTCTATATATTACAAACTTATTTTATTATATTAAAAATATTTAATATTATTGCAATGTTCACAAGAAATTTTATTAGCATATTACTTTATTTAATATTTTTTCTCTGCTACTTTTTTTTAATATAATAGAAAAGATATATTTTATTACTCTTGAAATATTTTTTTTATTTTAAATTTTATTCTATTGTTCTTACTAATATTTTTAGAATTTTAATGAATAAAATATTTATTGAATTAAAGGGACTTATATAGTCATCGAATTACTTTTTTGTTCTGTATTTTTCTATATTATATTATCCAATGTTTAGTTTAATTTTATTGTTAATAAAAATATTTATTATCATATTACTTGGTTTAATATTTTTGTCTGTTGCTTTTTTTTGTTTTTTGTAATATAATAGAAGATATATTTTATCACTCTTAAAATATTTTTTTTTTAAATTTTATTCTAATATTCTTAATATTATTGTTTGAAGTTTAATGAATAAATACACCTTTTATTTTATAAAAAGGTAAACAAATTTTTTTGATAAAAAAGAACAAAGAGATTAACCAACCTAAGCCAACCCTCACCCATGTTTGAGTAGTTAATTTTAGGTAGTTAATTTCTTTATTTTTTTTTCATTTTCATTTTTCTTTTTTTAAAATATGTTTTAATCTCCAAATTTGTTGGAGCTTTATCCGAAAATTTGGCATTTGTTAACTTTTTGTCGTTACACTTGGCATCATCACATTAACATTTTTAGAATTTTAATGAATAAAATATTTGTTAAATTAAATGGACTTATATAGTCATCGAATATTTTTTTTTGTTTTGTATTTTTCTTTATTATATTATCTTATTTTTAGTATAATTATATTGTTAATAAAAAATTTATAGCATATTACTTGTTTAATATTTTTGTCTGGTGCTTTTTTTTTTGTTTGTAATATAATAGAAGAATATATTCTATCACTCTTAAAATATTTTTTATTTTAAATATTATTCTTTTTGTTAGCATAAAGGAAATACATTAATTAAAAACTAAGCATAGTTTGTTACATCATTGGTACCTTGTGTGCCAGGCATCAGACATTGATTTTCTACACTTGCCAGAGTATTGCAAGCATCACTATTTAATACTTTAACAAAATAAAGATCATTGTTTCGATCACAATTAACATGATTTAAAACTACTTCAGGAACTTCCAAAAAATATTTCTTCTTCCTTCCTGTGCAGCTACCCGTCTTGGCCATCATGTGTGCCACCTTGTTGCATTCTCTAAACGTGTGCTAGAGGATTATTACCTTCCCTAGGTACATTTGTGACCTGCAAAATTTAGCAACATTATTACAAGTTAGTTTGTCACCTTGTATGATTTGGATCGCCTCCACACAGTCCGTCTCTATTTGCAAAGGGAATAGATTCCATTCGTGGGCTGTTATCATTCCCTCCTTTATTGCTTTGAGTTCTGCTTCTAAGGATCCCTTTGCTCTTGATTTTTTTGTGAAGCCCACGATCCAATTGCCAGCTGCATTGCGAAAAACTCCTCCAAGCATAGTATTTGATTTTGCATGGATTGCATCAATATTGAGTTTGTACCATCCCTTAGGTGGTGGATGCCATTTGGTGTGAAGTTTTTGTGTTTTGGTAGGTAATGGGTTTTTGTCCGTTAACATCTTGTATTCTAATGCTTTTCGGATAATATTATTTATCTTTATATAGTCTTTCAAATTATTTTGATTATTATTATTCCGATTAATCCATATTTTCCATAGGGTGAAGGCTAATAAGTCATCCCAATTTAGGTGCTTATGGTGTATGGTAATTCGCTGCTCCTTTAGTGAGAGAAGCCACTGGCCTTGGGGAGGGACTTGAGGGATTTGAATTCCTAACTTACCCCATAATTTTTCAGTAATGTCACATGTTAGGAAAATATGTTTGGGCAATTCTTCTTCCCTCTTGTTACACATAGGGCAAATTGGGTTGATATTGATACCCGCTCGTGAGAGATAATTTCTACAAGGAAGTCTATTGTGTAGACAAAGCCATAAGAAAAATATGATTTTGTTTGGACATTCAAGGGACCATATCCAATTATACATTTGGTTATTATCCTCTAAAGTTCTAATATTTTGTAGCAGCTCTTGCTAGTGAATATGCCTTTAGGGGTAAGTGTCCATATGACAGTATCCTTCTTTTTACCCTTGTGACGGATATGGACTTGTTGGATCTTGTTTTGGATATCCCCAGGGATAGGGATGGAGAGTTTAGAGAGGTCCCACTGCTTATTGTAGTATATATCTTTAATTTTGAGATTATAAATATCCATTGTTATAGGCCCTTATAGATTCTATAAGTGTTGAAGAGTTAGGAATCCAATTTGGAATCCCAAATGTTGATATTGGAATTTAAATGGGGCACCCAAGAAAGCCCTTTTTTACAAACTTGCCAGCCTTTAAGGATGACTTTCCATATCATAGAATTGTTATTTAGAGAGCATTTGTTCCCATATCTTGTGATGATTAGGTTTGCCCATGAGGAAGTTGAATGAGTAATTAGTCTCCAAACTAGGCTAGTAAGGTTGACAATATATTTGTTATAAGAACCATGGATACCAAGACCTCCTATTGACTTTGGTTGATACACTTCCGTCCATTTTACTAGATGCATTTTCCTTTTTTTGCCATTGGAGCCCCAAATAAAGTCTCTTTGAATTTTGTCAATGTTATTAATGATTTTGTTTTGGTAACATAGTGTATTGCATTTGGTAGTTTGGAATTGAATTGAAACAAGATTGTGCTAGAGTTGTACAGCCTGCTATGTTTATAAACCTCGTTTTCCAAGAGGCTAGTTTTGTTCTCATCCTATCAATTATGAAGAGGTAGTCTTTGAGCTTAGGGCTTTTTGAATGTATTGAAAAGCCTAAGTAGGTACCAAAATTCTCACTTTTTTTAATACCTAGCTTGTGTGTAATGGTCTTAGTGAGGGCAGGAGAACAATTCCCTGATAGGAGGATTTTGGACTTAGCATAGTTAATATTTTGTCCTGATAGGGAGAAAAATAGGTCTAGGGTTGATTTTATAGAGTCACAAGATTTTTCATTAGCCTTGGCCATAAAAGTAAGGTCATCGACAAAGAACAGATGAGAAAATTTAGGACTATTCCGCCTTATTGTAATATGGTCCCATCTACAAATGTCCATTTGATATTCTATGTTTCTCAGAAGTAATTCTAGACAAAGGATGAATATGTATGGTGGTGATAAAGGATCACCCTGTCTAATGCGCTTACTAGGCTCGAAAAAAGTAGTGGCATTGCCATTAACTAAGATTGATATAGAGCTTGTAGAAATGCAGTTCATTAGGATATTTGTGAATTTTGGAGGAAATTTGAAGAATTTAAGGGCAATGTAAATAAAGGACCATTCAATGCGGTCAAAGGCTTTTTCCAAATCTATCTTTAATATCAAATGCCCTAGTTTTCCTTTTATTTTCCTAAGGTTGGAGACAATTTTCTGAATCACAATGGCATTATCTATAGCCCTTCTATTTTTCATAAAACTTGTTTGAAATGGACTAATAAAATTGGCTAAGAATGACTTTAAGCGATTAGCAAAAATTTTAATGATTTTTTTGTAGATAGTATTACATAGGCCAATTGGGCGGAAAATTTTAATATTGTTTGCATTTGGTATTTTTGGGATTAGGAAATGTAAGTTTTGTTTATATCTTTAGGAACTACTTCAGTCGTGAAGATGTCATGGCACATGTTAAGGACTGATTGTCCTATTATATTCCAGTACTTTTGGTACAAAAAAAGGGTGCAATCCGTCAGGCCCCGGGGCCTTGAAGGGTTTAAATGAGAATATAGCCTTTTTGATCTCGATATCTAGTAATGGGGCATCTAGGGGACTCAGATCAATAATGTTACTACTAGTACTAGAGATATTTACATTAGACAGGTGAGTACACTCGTGAGAAGTAGTGAAAATTTTGGAGAAATAATTAGATATATGGTCAGTAAGTAGAGAGTGGTCGTTTATCCAATTGCCTTCATCATCTTTGAAGTAAACGATCCTATTTTTTCTTCTTCTAATGGAGGCAGAGATGTGAAAAAATTTGGTATAAGCATCCCCATCATTTAACCACATAATCCTAGACCTAAACTTCCAATAATCCTCATCTACCTTCACTAGGTCATTGTATTCCTGACTTAGTGTTTTCTCAAGATTTTGGAGGAATAAACTAGTAGCGTAGTATTTTGAATTTTGGATATCATTTAGTCTAGCTAAGAGCCTTCTTTTATTTCCTATAATGTCTCCAAAAGGTTTAAATTTCCATTGTTTCACACTGTTTCTAAAGGAGTTGCTCAATTTTATATAATCATTATCTGACCAATTATCCTTAACAAGATTGTGAAAGTCACGTGCTTGCACCAAAAAGTCTCTAGTCGAAAAGGTTGGTTATGATTACTTCTAGTCCTAGGAATTAAATTAATTAATAGGGGATTATGGTCCGAGTGAGTTTTTGGCAAGTGAGTAACCGAGAAATTGGGGAAAATGTCACACCATTCTTGATTCCCTAATGCCTTGTCAAGTCTTTCCATTATTAAACCCGTATTGTTATGTCTATGGTTGGACCATGTAAATTTACAACCCTTATAACTTAGGTTCATAAGATTACAAATAGCTAATTTATTATGCATAAACTGTACTCTATTTTTATTGATAGGTCTACCTCTTATTTTTTCATGGGAACATAGGATATCGTTAAAATCACCTCCAACTAACCAAGGACCATCATAACTGTTAGATATATGTTCAAGATTATTTCATAATGTATTCCTAAACTGATAATTAGTACTAGCGTAAATAGAGGTAAAAAGCCAAGATTTTTGAATTGGAAGTACCTCAATAGAAGCATGGATTTCTTGGTTCCTACGGGTGTAGTTTTGGACAGTCACCACTTAAGTTTTGTACATCACAACCATGCCACCAGACTGTCCTTCAGCTGGTACCTCAATGAGTTCACTGAAGCCAAAATCCTCTAGCCAGTTCTCATGGTTGATCAGCCTAGTTTCCAGTAATGCAACCATGCAAGGATGGTGAGTGTCAATCATTTCCCTGAAGTTCCTTCGAAAGTTATCATTGTTACCCCCCCTAGTGTTCCAGATAATTATATTAGTTGGATGATTCATTGGACGATTTTATGGTTGGATCACTGCCTCTCCATTCTCCCTCACCCCTCCTGGGAATATTGGGTTCCTCCTCAAAGATGGCACCAGTATCATGGCCCTATTCCCCAAGGTTGGGTTCTGAGGAGGCCTTATATCAATTGAGCACCTGTATAGACCTAGAGGACAGTTGATTACATGCCTCTTCTCCTGCATCTCCCTGAATAAGAATACCTTTACCCCGTCTAGGTTTGAGAACTCGAGGAATTGTTCTAAGGCTAGGTTTATGGGCTCCTCCTCCATTTCTGCCTCTACATGATCTTGTTCTGGTATTGCATGAGGGTATGGGGGGACTGCATGTGGGATCTCCTGGTTCACAGCTTGGCCTTGGGGTTGGTGGTTGGCTTCCCAGGGCATGAAGATGGGGTTTAGCAGGGTCAACATCTCTAATGGGAAGAAAGGGAGGTCTTGGAGGATATTCTTGTCACGACCCCAAATCCTAACAGGATGTGATGGCGCCTATCGTGGAACTAGGCTAGCCAACCATCACATTACTACGCTTTTGTTCAATTATAACAGTTCACAATGCAAAAATAAACAGCAATTCAATAAAGAATAATTTATATAAGTCTAGCGTCCCAATAATAATCTAACAACTCTCCCAAGAACTGGAGTCAATAATCATGAGCATCTAAGAATAAATAAGTCTAACTCTGATAAAACTATAATAATATATATCTCTGAATCAAATTCTAAAACTAAATGAGGAAGGGAAATGGAGAAGCTGTGGACGCCGAACAGCTACCACGAAATCCCGTAACAACTGCTAACGAACTGAGACAACTACTGCTCCAGACCGTCACCTGAATCTGTGCACAGAGGCACAGGGAGTCTTTATGAGTACGCCAACTCAGTAGTAATGAAAATAAATCACAGTCTGAGTAAAATAAAACACACAGTACAGATACATAATTCCACAAAACCAGTAAAACACCAAGTCACCACGTAGTATTCATCAAATAATAAGTTCGAAATCAGTTTCCAGAAAACCTTTGAAACAAGTGCAATATCAGTATATCTCAATAAAATTCTCAGTAAAAACTAGTGTGACAACGAAGTAAATCATAGTTTGAAAACTCAGTAAAACTTTTCATAAAACTGGCCCTCGGGCCATAATCATGTCTCGTAACAATATTTTTCAGTATCAGCCCATCAGGCAACATCACAATCACTCTGCCCATCAGGAAACCTCACAATCACTCTGCACATCAGGCAACCTCACAATCACTCTGCCCATCAGGCAACCTCACAATCACTCTGCCCATTAGGCATCCTCACCATCATTCATCATAAGCTCCGCGGGCATCACTCAATCAGTACCGGCGCTCACTGGGGGTTTGTTATAGACTCCGGAGGGGCTCCTACAGCCCAAGCGCTATAATAAGCCACAACATGGCAGAAATCACACACAATTTAGGCCCGCAGCCTCAGTCATATCATATCATCCTCACAATATCGGCCAGCAGCCTCACTCAGTCAGACACTCTCAATTTGCCCTTCAGGCCATAAGTATACCGGGTTCTCGACCCAAAAACACTGTTTCATTTTCAAGAAGTAGTATCAAAATACTCTGAGTTTCAAAATAATTTCACAGAAAAGACTGAGTAAAACTCATAACATATTAGTGAGGATAATAGTAAAACATCCCCCAAGGGGTAAACAAATCGGCACTAGGCCCCAAACATGGCTTACAGCCCAAAACATATCAAGTATATATAATACTACTGGAAAATAAGCTTTAAAGGCCGTTTCACGACTCAATAGTCGCCTAAGTAATGAATGTATCTCCAAAGTTTCAACCTTTTCATTTCAAAACCCGTGAAAGGGTGCATAGTCCGGGGACAGGATTTAAAGACATTACTTACCTCAAAGCTAGCCCGAAATTATTCCACAACCCGCTTGCCTCTCGAATCAACCTCTGAAGGCTCCAAATCTACCAAGTTCAGATTTTTATCATCAATATATGCTTAAGGAACGAATTCCAATCGAAAGATATCAAATTTAGCTCAAAAATCCGAAACCGATCAAAACCCGACCGCCGGTCCTGCATCCCGAAACTCAGAAATTCTTATAGAAAAGTGTTCTTCGTCCTCTCACGAGTCCGTACATATAAAGAACACCAAAATCGGAGTTCGTGTGACCCCTCAAATCGACCCCTAAAGATCTCATAATCTCAAGCCCTAAAACCCAATTTGTTTACTCATTTTCCATGAATTTACACTGGTTTTATGTTCTATAATCACCCATAATCGAGTTTTAATGACTAGAACACTTACCTCAATGAAGAACATGGATTTCCCTCTTCAAAATCGTCCTCAAGAGCTCTTTCCGTACAACAATGGTGAAAAATAAAGTTTAAGTCGCGGAGGGTTTATTTATTTAATGCCCAGTGATTTCTTCACCGCGATCGTGGAGCACAAAACCCACTACCTCTCTTTTACTCTATGCGATCGCGGAATAGACCATGCAATCGCGAATCTTAGCCTTCCTCACCCACGCGATCGCATCATACCCCCACGCGGTCGCGATGACCAGTTGACCTCACCCCACGCGCCTGGCTGACCCCCTACGCGATCATGATCTAGAGCACGCGATCGCACTGCTTTACCAGATCGACCTCTGCAATCGCGGACACTATATTGCAATCGCAGAGAGTAAATTCTGATCCCTCTACCAATGCACTACGCGATCGCAGCTTTTCTCCCGCGATCGCAGAGAAGGAATCTCTGCTGCACAAAAACCAGAAAACCAGCTATGAATTCAAGTCCAAATGAGTCCGTTAATAACCCAAAATCAGTCCCGAGCCCCTCGGGACTCCAACCAAATATACCAACACATCATAAATGATCATTAAAACCTAGTTGCACTCTCAAAACACCAAAACTAACATCAAAACACCACATTTACATCGGATTCAAGCCTAAGAACTTTGATATTCCTAAAATCCACCAATGATGCCGAAACTATCCAAATCAACTCCGATTGACCTGAAATTTTGCAGACAAGTCCAAAATAACATTACGAACCTTCTCCAACTATCGGAATTCCATTCTGACCCCGATATCCTATTTTTCACTATCGACCGGAAATCACTAAAAACTAACTTCCGCCAATTCAAGCCTAATGCTACACCGGACATCACTAAATTATTCTGAACACACTCCTAAGTCCCAAATCACCTAACGAATCTACTCGAGTTATAAAATTCACCTTCCAGAGTCGTTTACCCATAAGTCAACTCTTAGTTGACATTTCTCATTTTAAGGCTATTTTTAAAGGCTAATTGACTGAACTCTCACTACAACCATTCGATTTCAAGCCTATCAACTCTAATACATCAAGTACAGTATAACCAATCTATAAAAAGTCAATAATAATAATTATAATGCAGGTTTTACGTAACGACGGACCGAGTCGTTACAATTCTATGGTTGGAATGTGTTGAAATGTGGGGGCATGTTCCATTGATGGACCATTGTTTGGACAAGATTTGGGTTCATTGAGTGATCTAAGGGTTGTAGGATGTTGTTGAGCCACATTTGATTTGGATAGTTGCTCTTAGCCAGGCCCATCCCCTCCGATACTAGTTGGGCTAAGAACTGAGTGTTTTGAAGGATCACAACAGTCTCTTCTCCATTCACTTGGATGTTGAACGATATCCCCTTCCCCATTAATCCCAGTTCCATCCAGGATAGTGGGTGGTAATCGTGGGCTTGTAAGGGTTAGACATTAATCACTTGAGGTTGTGGTGGTGCATTGTGGATATTCTCCATTGTTAAGTCTGAGAGTTGTCTGATTATGGAGATTAATTTGTGCCTCCTCCTTAGTGCAAGCGAGATTCTTGGAATTTTTTTCCTGAGTTTTGGTATTTAATGAGTTTCCAATAGGCGTGAAAAGGGGCTAGGGAGAGGAGATTGAGGATTGGTTGTAGGTTCAATGTTTGGGGTGTGTTTCTGCATGTTCTTTAATTGGTCGGATGCTAGATTTATGGGGGGGATATGGAGAGTTTTTGCATCTTTGCCGTGTTCAACATGTGATGCCATTTGTAAATTGTTTGGGGGTGATAGGGCCAAATGGCTTGCATGCTCTTGTTGCTCAGATTTGACAATCTTTTGAGCTAGATTGTTTCTTGTAGATTCAGTTTTGTTAGAATTTTTTAATTGTTTATTATTAGATTCAGTAGGATTAGGGGTCTTATTAGGATCACTAATAGCCTCGTTAGTATCTATATGCATTCCACAGTGATCATTTGTGGATTTGTCTCGCATGCAGGTGTCTTGCATATCCACGTCGGGCCTCATGTCAGCCACGTGGAATTTTTCATGTGTGGTATTATAGTTTTCTAATTTATTTTTCTTTTTGTTAATATCCAAAACCATGTGTTCCTCTTCTAGGATAGAGAAGTGGTTTTGGGTGGTTAGAGTGGTATTGCTTATCTTCGTTTTTTCAGTAATCTTCTTAGAATCCTTGACCTTGTATTGAAGAGTTTGGGTGTCTATATACTTCCCAGTGTTTGCATTGTAAAAGCTTAACAGAGATACCTGACTTTGGATTTGTTTGATTAGCTAGTAGTGTTGTTTCCTTTTTGTGTTCTTCATTTTTCTTCCTGTGCTTGCCAAAGGTGACCGTTTTCCATTCACCATCTTGAGGCTCCATATCTTGTTTTGAAGTGGGAGATTTGTCTCTTGGATGGTCTACATTGATTTCTTGTACATACTTGCAAGAGGTAGCCGAATGACCCAATCGACCACATTTTAGGCACAATAGATTTCCGCCCTCATAATGTATAACTTGTTTTATGAATACCTATGAAGATAAAGGGAGGAACTGGTATATCTAAAGGGATCTCCACACAGAGTCTTGCATATCTACCTCTCATTGTGAAAGATGTGCAAGCATCTATTTTTAGTAATCGTCCAATTGAGTTACCAATTTTTTGTAATATTTTTCTATCATAGAATTCCGTCGGTAATTGTGGTAGCCTAACCCAGATGGAAGAGGAGGTTAGCTTTTCCTTTGTTGCTACGAAATTTGGTTTCCATTTTATAACGAAGAGGTAGTGTCCATTGATGAACCAAGGGCCTTGGTGAAGTGCTTTGTCGAGATTTTCTATTTTTTTGAATTTGATAATGTAATAGTCCTCCCCTAGATCAATAAGGGAGATGGGTTCCGATGGTTTCCATAGGTCTTGGATTTTCTTTTTGAGGTATAGATGCATCATTCTTTTCCCTAGTAATTTGATAATAATTGAATACTGCCAAGGTTCATAGATCCTTAGCTTATCTTCTTCCGTAAGGGATATCAATTTAATGCCTTGAGTAGGGGAGTGCAACGGCCCAAACATAGCTGCCATTTCGTCTTGAAAATTGGATGTCAAATCCATATTGCATGCATTTATCGATTGGGTAAACATTAAATTGGACGATGAAGTTACTGCATTTTGTATGATGTAATTTGTTGTCCATCCTCCTGGAACTTGTTTGCGACCTTTTCTTCTTGATTCGAAGGGGATTGGCCTTTTCCATCAGGTAGTTTTGGAGGAATTTTGGAGTAGTGTTCATAAGGTTTAGGTTCACAGGGATGAGGTTCCATTTTTTTAAGCTTTGAACATTAGCTGTGAAAATTTCTAGTGACATCTTTTCTCTTTATTCTATTCATCTTAATAATATTGTTTGATGTTTAATGAATAAATACACTTTTTATTTATAAAAAAGATAAACAAAATTTTTTGATAAAAAAAGAAACAAAGAAATTAACCAACCTAAACAAACCCTCTCCCATGTTTGAGTAGTTAATTTTAGGTAGTTACTTTTTTTATATTATTTTAAATCATTTTTTATCTTTCTTTTTTAAAAATAATTTTAAATATCCAAATTTGTTGGATCTTTATCCAAAAAATTTGACACTTGTTAAATTTTTGTCGTTATACTTGACATCATCACATTGATTTGCTTCTCCTATTCTATATAGATAGAATAGATATTGTCTGAATTTTAATGAATAAAATATCTATTAAATTAACGGGACTTATATAGTAATCGAATAACTTTTTGGTTATATATTTTTCTTTATTACTGTATCCAATGTTTAGTATAATTATATTGTAAAGAGAAATTATTAGCATATTACTTATTTAGTGTTTATGTCTGCTAATGTAACGACCCAACCTGTCGTTTTGTGTTCTAGGACCCCGTTCCCCTAAATGAGACTTCCCGTAGTTTTTTTTACTGATTTATGACTTGTGGGGACGGGAGGTTCGAGATTTGGAAGAGTTTGGAATGGCATAGGAACACTTGGTTCCTTAAGGTTGGCCTTAAAGGCCAAGTTTGACTTCGGTCAACATTTTGAGTAAACAACCCCGGAATCGAGATTCAACAGTTCTGGTAGCTTTGTATGATGAGTTCGGACTTGGGAGTATATTCGGAATGGGTTTTGAATGACCCGGGAGCATTTCGGCGCCCAATAGTGAAATAAGAGTTTTCCTTAAGTTCAAATTGTGTATTGGAACGTATTTTTATGTTATCGAGGTCCAAATGGAATTCCGAGATCGGGAATAGTTCCGTCACGTCATTTATGACTTGCTTGCAAAATTTGGTGTCATTCCAAGTCGTATAGGTAGGTTCGGCGCATTGTTAACGAATTCAAGAACTTAAAGTTCTTAAGTTTGATTCTAGGGGTTTTGAGGTGTGATTTTTAGTTTTAGCGTTGTTTTGGGTGTTTCGAAGGCTCGAGCAAGTCCGTATTTTTATTTGGGACTTGTTGGTATATTTGGACGGGGACTCAGGTGGGCCCAGATGTAGCTCGGGCATCGAGCGAGGCTAAAAACCAACAAAATAGCTGCCGGTGCACCAGATCTGGTGCGACTGCACTTGTGGTGGCCCACTCGCAGGTGCGAGACCGCTTCTACGGTCCCAGCCTCGCAGATGCGGCCCCTGGTGAGTTCTTCCAAATTCGCAGGTGCGGATAGCCTTCCGCAGAAGCAGAGCCGCAGGTGCGGATTCCTTTCCGCAGGTGCGAGCCCAGACCCCCTTGCCCATTACCGCAGATGCGAGACCGCAGGTGCGGTCCTCGAGCCGCAGGTGCAAAAAACCTGTAGGCATTAAGGTTCTTTTTAAACACGGGAATGAGCCATTTTTAACCATTTCTTTCCTCCATTGGAGACCTTAGGACCTTGAAAAAGAGACAAACGACCTAGCTACTGAAAGGTAAGTGATTTCTACCCTAATGTTAGTTTAATACTTGAATTCGTAGGTAAATTAACACCTTAATTAGTGGAAACCATGGGTTAGCATAAAAACCTATGGTTCTATGAAAAATGGGAGAATTTCCATGGATTAGGGTATGAAATCCAGCAAAAACTACATATTGTTGTTCCTTAGACTATGAGTGAGTGTTACCCTCGAAAATTTTCGGAATCCGAGCATGTGGGCCCGGGGGTGTGTTTTGAGATTTTTCAAAGTAGGTTGAAATAACTAATTAAATAGCGAAATTTCATACTTTGAGCATGTATTAATTCCTGTATACCATATTTGATTAGTTTCGAGTCCTTGGGAGACGAGTTTGGAGTTTCGGGCGCATTCTTGATCCGAAAAGTAGTTTCGACACGAGGTGAGTCTCCTTTCTAACCTTATTAGAGGGAATTGTCCCCATAGGTACTTATAAATAATTTTATGACTTGATTGTTGGGGATACGCACGCACGAAGTGACGAGAGTCGGTGCGTAGCTACTATTATGCCTTGTCGGGTAGTTTAGGACTCACAAGTTTGCTTTATGTGTCGTATATTTGATCTTACATGTGGTTTAGGTAGTCTAAATCCCTTGAATTTCGCATATGAAGGCCTAGGAGGTTATATTTCGAAGTTGACATTATTGAATCCTTTTTTGTTAGCATGTTCTCTGCTACATTTCCGGAATTTCCTGTTAATTATGTGTATATATATGGGAACCCGCGTCGCATGTATGATTCGCGAGCGGGGTAGCCCTAGTATTATGTTGACCGTGTCGCATGTTCGATTCGCGAGCGGAGAAAATAGATGCATCTATGGTTCGAGCCGTTCCACCCTTCGGCAGTGCCCATTTACTTTTCACGTCGTATCAGCCATACGTTAGCGACATGTTATGTGTTTGATAGTTGATAGGAATCCCTGTAATTGTATCTGTTGATTTTATGAAAAATAGAAAAACTAAGTAGCTTGTGTGCTATGGAAGTTGACACGTAAAGGTAATAGAGAATGTTATTTGAGGCTCCTGTCCTTATTATTGTTCATTACTGCTATCTCTGTTTAGCCTGTATTTATAATATATTGTTTGGCCCTAGTAAGTATCACGCCGACCTTTCGTCACTACTTCTTCGAGGTTAGGCGGGATACTCACTAGGTACATATTTGTTAATGTACTCATGCTACGCTTCTGTACTTAATTGTACAGGTTCTGAGGCGGGTGCATCTGGTTATCAGGCCGGAGCTCGATCCTGAGTTATTTCTGGACTTGACTACACAGTGAGCTTCTTCCCTTGACGATCTTCAGCAGCACTACGGAGTCTTCTTTTATTTATTCCTGTCTAGTTCTGCAGACAGTGGGACAATTTATTCATCTTTTGCTATACTCTACTAGTATGCCTGTAGACATGTGACACTGGTTCCTGGCACACACGTAGTTGATACTTTATTTTTGGGTTGTAAATATTGGGTTATGATCCCCTATGCTTAATTCTGTTCAAGTCAGTCAAACTTTATCCGTTTTTACTTAATGTTTAAACATAAAACTTGGCAAGTGTTGGGATGTTTAATCAAATAAGGGAATATCACTAGTAAATCAAGTGTTGGCTTGCCTGACCCCGGTGTTGGGCGCCATCACGAGCTGAGTTAGGATTTTGGGTCGTGACAACATGGTATCAAAGCTCTAGGTTCACGTAGGTCTCACGAGTCACGGGAAAACCTATTAGAGTCTTGCGGATCGGTACGGAGACGTCTGTACTTATCTTCAAGAGGCTATAGGGTATTAGGAAACCTCTCTTTATTCATATTCTATCGTGCAATCGATGGTATACTAAATCTCACTCGGCTATTCTCTCACACATGGTGAGGACGCGCGCAACCGACGTTCAAAAACCGAGAGATGCCTCTACCCCCGACATCCGAGGCCGTGGGAGAGGCCGGGGAAGGGAACCGGCCCGAGGTATGGGACGAGGGCGCCCCAGAGCTATTCCAGTTGCACCACCAGCTGGGTTAGAAGCAGATCCCATTACAGAGGAGCAGAGCGAGGTGCCCTCAGCAGATCCTGCTCCGATGGACTTTATGAGGGCGCCAGGCTTCCAGGAGGTCATGGGCCGTATGATGCGGTTCATGGATACCATGACCCATGATGGTCTATTTCCAGCGGATCCTGCCACATCTCAGGCAGGAGGGGGAGCCCAGACCCCTACTACCCAGGCCGCAGGTCATGCAGCAGCAGTATATCAGACCTCGGGTACACTACCCGCGGGCAGGGCTCAGCCTGTAGCAGCAACACCTGAGCCTAGACCAGCTGCGGACGGCGATTCGCAGAAGTTGTTGGATAGATGGACCAGATTGCACCTTCCTGTCTTCGGAGGTGAGCGAGGCGAGGATGCCCAAGACTTCATTGATAGGTGCAGGGATAGACTGCACAACACGAGGATATTGTAGTCCCATGGAGTTGACTTCACTACTTTCCAGTTAGAGGGCAGGGCCCGCAGGTGGTGACGGTCTTATATTCTTGGCATACCGGCAGGTTCTCATCCTATCACCTAGGAGCAGTTTACCCAGATGTTCCTGGACAGATACATCCCACCCTCTGAGAGGGAAGAGCTGTGGTATTAGTTTGAGCAGCTGGAGCAGGATCAGATGTTGGTGACAGAGTACGAGGCTAGGTTTTCTGAGTTGTCTCGTCACGCACTCATGATACTTCCTACTGATGATGAGAGAGTGCAGAGGTTTGTAGCTAGGTTACATCCAGGCATTAGGGCAAACACGGCCCGAGAGATGGAGATGGGGACTCCTTATCATCTTGTGGTAGAGATTGCTCGCAGGATCGAGGGTTATCGGTCGAGGAGCCGATAGCAGGGGCAACAGGATAAGAGAGCCAGATTTTTTGGGGATTTCAGAGTGCTCCGTCTAGGAGCAGAGGTCAGTTCGGCAGGGGCCAGCCCAGCAGGACCCCATATTCAGCACCCCCACCACCCCCTTATGGTGTTCCAGTGAGGCCTTATTTTAGCGCCATGTGGAGAGTTCTTACCGCCCACCAGCCATTCAGGGTTCCTCCGACAGGTATTCTGGTCATCAGGGGTCTTCTAGTCCTTACTTCAGTGCTATGCTAGAGAGTTCTCACCGTCCCCCAGCTATCTAGGGTTCTTCTTCTTCAGGGCAGCAGGACATGGTACCGAGGGGATGTTATGAGTGCGGGGATCCAGGCCATATCTGGAGGACTTGTCCCAGGTTTCGGGGCAAGGCAGTACAACAGGGTTACCAGCTTATAAGTTCAGCACCAGCGGTCCGACCACCCAGAGGTGGAGGAGAGGCCGACAGGGGTCGTCTTAGAGGTGGAGGCTAGACATGGGGAGTTCAGTCAGCTCCTGTTCATTTCGGCAGAGGTCAGTCGTCCGGTGCTCCAGCTAGATTCTATGCTATTCCAGCCAGATCAGATGCAGTGGCCTCAAATGCCATGATCACATGTATTATTTCAGTATGTGGTAGAGAGGCATCAGTGTTATTTGATCCAGGATCAACTTATTCATATGTATCAGCCTTATTTGCTTGTTTCCTGGATGTTCCTCGTGAGTCCTTGGGCACTCCTATTTATGTGTCCACTCTTGTGGGCGATTCTGTGGTGGTAGACTGGATTTATCGGTCCTATGTGGTTACATGTGTGAGTTCTAGACCAGAGCGGACCTCATGTTGCTTGACATGGTTGATTTCGAGGTTATTCTAGGCATGGATTGGCTATATCCCTATCATTCCATTCTAGATTGCCATGCCAAGACGGTCACTCTAGCCATGCCCGAGTTTCCTAGATTGGAGTGGAGAGGTTCCTCAGTTAGTGCAGCTAGTCGGGCTATTTCCTTCCCGAAGGCTCGACGTATGGTCGAGAAGGGTTGTTTGGCGTATCTTGCTTATGTGCGGGACACCACCACCGTGTCTCTGATGATTAATTCAGTGCCAGTGGTTCGAGAGTATACTGATGTATTTCCTTCAGACCTTCCAGGCATGCCTTCGGATCGTGATATTGATTTCTGTATTGATGTAGCTCCAGGAACGCAGCCTATTTCCATTCCCTCGTACCGTATGGCTCCGAAAGAGTTGAAGGAATTGAAGGAGAAGCTTGAGGAGTTGTTGGCTAAGGGATTTATCAGACCGAGTGTATCGCCTTGGGGTGCTCCAGTGCTATTTGTGAAGAAGAAGGATGGGTCTATGCGGATGTGTATTGACTACCGTCAGTTGAACAAGGTCACCATTAAGAATAAGTACCCATTGCCGCGTATCAATGATTTTTTTGACTAGTTGCAGGGTGCTCGGGTGTTTTCTAAGATTGACCTGAGATTAGGGTACCACCAGCTGAAGATTCGGAACTCGGTGTTCCAAAGACTACTTTTGGTACGAGATACATCCATTATGAGTTTCTGGTGATTTCCTTTGGCTTGACTAATGCCCCGTCAACATTTATGGACTTGATTAGCAGGGTGTTCAGGTCGTATATTGATTCTTTTGTCATTGTTTTCATTGATGACATTCTGATTTACTCACGTAGCCTGGGGGAGCACGAGCAGCATTTGAGAGTTGTTCTCCAGACCTTGCGGGAACAGAAGCTATATGCTAAGTTCTCCAAGTGCGAGTTCTGGTTGGATTCCGTGGCATTCTTGGGACATGTGGTATCCGGAGAGGGTATCAAGGTTGAGCCTAAGAAAATTTAGGCAGTCCAGAGGTGGCCACGTCCTACTTCAGCTACAGAGATCAGGAGCTTTTTGGGTCTAGCAGGTTATTATCGCCGATTTGTGGAGGGGTTTTCATCCATTGCATCCCCACTGGCTAGATTGACTCAGAAGAATGCCACGTTTCGATGGTCCAACGAGTGTAAGGCGAGCTTTCAGAAGCTCAAGACAACATTGACCTCAACACCAAATTCTAGTATTTCCTTCCGGTTCTGGGATGTATACACTCTATTGCGAAGCTTCACGCGTTGGATTGGGATGTGAGTTGATGCAAGAGGGGAGAGTTATTGCTTATGCTTCGCGCCAACTGAAGGTTCACGAGAAGAATTACCTTGTGCACGATCTGGAGTTGGCGGAGATTGTTCGTGCCCTTAAGATTTGGAGGCACTACTTGTATGGGGTGTCCTGTGAGGTTTATACAGACCACCGCAGTTTGCAGCACTTGTTCAAGCAGAGGGATCTTAATTTGAGGCATCACAGGTGGCTTGAGTTGCTGAAAGATGATGATATCACCATTCTTTATCACCCGGGCAAGGCAAATGTGGTAGCAGATGCCTTAAGCAGGAAGGCAAAGAGTATGGGTAGTTTGGCTTACATTTCAGTGGAGGAGAGACCTCTAGCCTTGGACATTCAGTCCTTGGCTAATCGCCTGGTGAGATTGGACCTTTCAGAGCCCCGCCGAGTTCTTGCTCATGTGGTTGCTCAGTCTTCGTTATTGGGGGATATTAAGGCCCAACAATTTTATGATCCGTGCTTGGCAGAGCTTCGGGAGACAACGGTTCAGGGTGGTGCCAAGGAGGTTTCTATTGGCGAGGATGGTGTTCTGAGACTTCAGGGCCGTTTGTGTGTTCCTAATGTTGATGGCCTGAGGAAGAGGATTCTAGATGAGGCACACAATTCACGGTATTTTGTTCATCCTGGTGCTACGAAGATGTATCGTGACTTGAAGCAGCATTTCTGGTCAAGGCGGATGAAGAAGGACATAGTGGGTATGTGGCTAGATGTCTTAATTGCCAGCAGGTTAAGTATGAGCACCAGAGGCCAGGAGGCCTACTTCAGCAGATGCCTATACTTGAGTGGAAATGGGAGCGCATAACTATGGACTTCGTAGTTGGGTTGCCTCGGACTTTGCGGAAGGTCGACACGATTTGGGTCATTGTGGACAGGTTGACCAAATCGGCGCATTTCATTCCAGTAGCTACTACTTATACTTCTGAGAGGTTGGCCCAGATCTACATTCGGGAGATAGTCCGGTTGCAGGGTGTGCCTGTGTCCATTATATTATATCGAGGTCCTCAGTTCACCTTGCACTTCTGGAGAGCATTGCATAGTGAGTTGGGAACCCGATTAGAGCTCAGCACATCATTTCACCCCCAGACCGATGGGCAGTCGGAGCGGACAGTTCAGATATTGGAGGACATGCTCAGGGCGTGTGTGATTGACTTCGGAGGTCAGTGGGACCAGTTCTTGCCTCTGGCCGAGTTTGCTTACAATAATAGTTATCAGTCCAGCATTGATATGGCTCCATTTAAGGCATTGTATGGCCGGCGATGTCGTTCTCCTATCGAGTTGTTTGAGCATGGCGAGGCTAAGTTATATGGCACCGACTTGGTAAAGGATGCTTTGGAGAAAGTGAAGTTGATTCAGGAGAGGCTTCGCACACCGCAGTCCAAACAGAAGAGTTACGCGTATCAGAAGGCGTGTGATGTATGATTTATGGAGGGAGAGAAGGTTCTGTTGAAAGTCTCGCCAATGAAGGGAATTATGAGATTTGGGAAGAAGGGCAAGTTGAGCCCAAGGATTATAGGCCCTTTCGAGTTGGAGAGGTTGCTTATGAGCTTGCTTTATCACCCAGTTTATCAGGAGTCCATCCGGTCTTTCATCTATCCATGCTCATGAGGTACCACGCCGATTTCTCTCACGTGGTTGATTTCAGCACCATTCTGTTGGATGAGAGGTTGGGCTACGAGGAGGAGCTAGTTGCTATTATTGATAGGCAGGATCGCCAGTTGAGATCCAAGAGCGTTTCTGCCGTAAAGGTCCAGTAGAGGGGCCAACCAGTCGAGGAGGCGACTTGGGAGTCCGAGGAGGACATGCGGAGCAGATATCCACACCTATTCAGCACTTCAGGTATGATTCTAGACCCGTTCGAGGACGAACGTTTGTTTAAGAGGTGGAGAATGTAACGACCCAACAGATTGTTTTGTGTTCTAGAACCCCGTTCCCTAAATGAGACTTTCCGTAGTTGCTTTTACTGATTTATGTCTTGTGGGGACGGGTGCTTCGGCATTTGGAAGAGTTTGGAATGGGATAGGAACACTTGGTTCCTTAAGGTTGGCCTTAAAGGCCAAGTTTGACTTCGGTCAACATTTTGAGTAAACGACCTCGGAATCGAGATTCGACGGTTCCGGTAGCTTCGTATGATGATTTCGGACTTGGGCGTATGTTCGGAACGGGTTTTGTATGACCCGGGAGTGTTTCGGCGCCCAATAGTGAAATAAGAGTTTCCTTAAGTTCAAATTGTGGATTGGAACGTGTTTTTTTTGTGTTATCGATGTCCAAACGGAATTCCGAGACCGGGAATAGTTTCGTCATGTCATTTATGACTTTCTTGCAAAATTTCGTGTCATTCCGAGTCGTATAGGTAGGTTTGGCGCATTGTTAACAAATTCAAGAATATAAAGTTCTTAAGTTTGATTCTAGGGGTTTTGAGGTGTGATTTTTAGTTTTAGCGTTGTTTTGGGTGTTCCGAAGGCTCGATCAAGTCAGTATTATGATTTGGGACTTGTTGGTATATTTGGACGGGGGCTCGGGTGGGCCCAGATGCCGCTCGGGCATCGAGCGAGGCTAAAAACCAGCAAAAATAGTTGTTGGTGCACCAGATCTGGTGCGATCGCACCCTGCGGTGGCCCAGTCGCAGGTGCGAGACCGCTTCTGCGGTCCCAGCCTCGCTGATGCGGCCCCAGGTGAGTTCGCCCAATTTCGCAGGTGCGGATATCCTTTCGTAGAAGCAGAGCCGAAGGTGCGGACTCCTCTCCGTAGGTGCGAGCCCAGACCCCCTTGCCCATTTCCGCAGATGCGAGACCCCAGGTGCGGTCCTCGAGCCGCAGGTGCGAAAAACCTATAGGCAGTAAGGTTCTTTTAAAACACGGGAATGAGCCATTTTTCTTTTATTTGATATTTTTCTCTATTGTTCTCAATAATATAGTCTAAATTTTTATTAAAAAATTAAAAAAAAAAAAAAAAAAACGAAAATTATTTATAAACAAAAAAAAAAAAAAAAACAAAGAAATTACCTAACTCTCACCCATGTTTGAGTAGTTAATTTTAGATAGTTAATTTATTTTCTAGTTTCTTATAATTAATTATTAACTAAATAATTAATAATGTACTAATTATGCCATGTCACGACCTAAAATCCTTTCGGATGAGGCGAGATGACACCTAGTCTCTAAAACTAGGTAAGCCTAACACATGCCGAAATGATAACAGTTCTTACTAAACAACTATTAATCATGACCAGAAAAGCAAAATAAACCAATAGTGTCAACATGATACAATATCCCAAAATCGGTCGTACAAGTCATAACCCTTCTAGTATTATTATACATAATGAATACATCATTGTTCTGGAATAGAAGGAGACAATGTAAATAAATACAACAAAGGGTGACTTTGGTGCCTGCGAACACCCAGCAGGTGTACCTTGAAGTCTCCAGCCATCCCAAGCATAAGTCTCCAAACTGACTTGATCTGAAGAACCTAGTTCTGCACAAAAATGTGCAGAAGCGTAGCATGAGTATACCACGGTGGTAACAAGTAAGTATCAAGCCTAGACTCGGTAGAGTAGTGACGAGGCGAGGTCAAGAGACCCACCGAACATCTAAACCTGTGCAGGATATGACATAAAGATAACAAGGAAGGAATAACAAAGTAATGCCAATAACAAACAGAAATCGGGTTACAAGCAATAGTAAGGATAAGGAGCACACCAATGGCAATGAGAAATAAACAAGTTATTAAACAACAACATAGTTGGGGTACGGATGAAGTATAAATATGCTCAAGTAGGGAAACAATATCAACTCAACCAATCAAATCATTTCTAATACACAATTTCAACCATCTCACTTCTCGTAATATCATGTCATAAATTAAACTTCCAAACCTTTAACACACATGACACCTTGTGCCCAAATCTTTCCATCTCACTTCGCACGGCAAAATTCACGTGCTACTCGGTACATTATATCCATGTCAAATGCTAATTAGGATGTTCAAGAGATTTTATTTATATATCTTAGAGTAAAATTACAGTTTCTAGACCTAGTAAGAAATCAATGAGAAAAATGAGTTTGTTTTAGAAATGATTTGGGTGAAGAAAAGTAACATTTAAAAAAAAAATACAACATTCAATAAGCTATTGAATTTAATATAGAATTTATTTAAATCAAAACATAATAACAATTACTTTTTAAGCAAAATAAAAACCTCAAATAGGTTAAGGAGATTAAGTTGGGAAATCAATTCAAGTAAACTATGACGACTATTAGAAATGATAAGTACCGAAATAGATGGCGAGTTTTAACTTAAAAGTCACACAAGGTAGCATGATATTAATTCTTTTATTTTAATTCACATATTACTAATAAATCAGCAGGACAGGAGGAAATGACTCAACGTAGAAAATTCACCTTGAAAATCAATTCACCAGAATAATAGTATTAGGAAAAGAACTTAGGAAATAACAACAAGACAATAATTCAATTCTCGAAAAATAGTGAAAATCGGAAATAAAAATTCTCAGAGGCTCGTACGAAAGAACCGAAGCCAATACAATAAAACAGGGAATACAAAACACAAAATATATTGCGGTGCGCAACCCGATCCCACCATATAATATCAATATCATAATTCACCCTTATTCCACCATATCAATTCACCCTTATTTCACCTGTTGCGGCGTGCAACCCGATCCCACCGTACAATATCAATATCATGACAACAAATAAAATATGTTGCGGCATGCAATTCGATCCCACCGTACAATATCAATATCATAACACCCTTATTTCACCATAACAGTCCACCCTCATTCACCTGTTGTCGTGTGCAATCTGATCCCACCGTACAATAATAATATCACAATATAAATATCCTCCCTTATTTCACCTGTTGCGACGTGCAACCCGATCCCTTATACAATAATTTAAATCAACAACAACATTTCAATAACTTCATTTACAAGAGTTTCTACAATCAAGGGTTTCACTACACGACAACAAATGAACCACATATAAACCGAAGGAATACAACAACTTTACAAAAATGACAGGGCAGGTAAGGTACGTGATAACTAAGTATGCAATCACAACAATTATGACATGTAGCATATAAGCACGAAGTCATAGAAGAAACTCAATAATTAAGAGGTAACAAAACAATAAGGAATTCAATAACATCAACTAAGGCATATAAGGCCAAATAATGAGTAAGAAGTACAGTAGGTGCTAACAGCATCCAATAAAGCATGTAAGAGTAGACTAACAACGAGATATAACATGTTATGACAACTCAATTAAAGGCTTGGAAAGACACTAGACAATCTAAACCGGTCAAATGCCCCATATATACCCTGTACCCACTCGTCACCTTGCGTACATGACTTTCACATAATAAGATAGCACAATTTACTCAATTCCTAAGGGATAGTTTTCTCCACACAAAGTTTGGCAAGACACTTACCTCAATTCGGCCAACTCAATACTCAATTTAGCTTTTTCCTTTACCAATTCACCACCACTCGACTCAATCTTGCCAAAGACGACTTAAATACATCAAACAATGCAAGAGAAAATAATTTCAATTAACAAAGCTATGATCCTTTTATAATTTGCAAAAAGTCAACAAAGGTCAACCCCCCGGGCCCGCACCTTGTTATCCGATAAATTTACAAAACACGAACACCCATTCCGATACGAGTTCAACCACCTCAATGTTATCAATTTCCAATATCAATTCGTCTTCAAATTATCATTTTATATTTTGAAAGATTTTATAATTTTTCCTAAATATTTCCTTAGATTCTCATGAATTTGATATTAAATCTAATGTATAATCGTAAAATACAATTGAAAATTGATTAGAGGTACTTACCAATGATTTGATATGAAAATTCTTCCACAAAATCGCTCCCAACGAGGCTAGGGTATATAACAAAATAAAGCTAAATCTCGGAATGCCCAGCTATTTGCAGGCCGCAGATATCGCATTTGCGACAAGGGGTTCGCAATTTCGGACCTCGCAAAAGCGTGCATTTTAGTGCAAAAGCGAAACATGAGATTTTCTGCTAAAGTCGCATTTGTGACCAATTTTGTCCCGACCCAAAATTCCCACCGTCGAGACCGTGGTGACGTCTAACGTTGAACCCGTTAGAAAAGCCAACGTATTTAATCATATTATTAAAACCTTTATTATGAGATAAGAACAAGTGAATATCGACTTTTCCATGAACAAAAGCTTAAAATTAAGAACAGATTAAATAATTTACATTACTGAATCCACAAACTTAATAAAATACTCAAATTAGCCAACCCGGATCTTTGGAGTCACAACTCACAGACGGTCTAATAGTAGTACACAAACAATAGAAAAACAGTTTGGCAAGAAAAATCAACATCATGAATCATAAATCACAACACCCCGACAAGAGAACAACAACTGAAATAATACCGTCCCGGCAAGGGACACAACTATAACCAATCTCACTCAAGTGTATAACTTAACAAAATATTCCTCAACCGAACAAATAATCAACGGTATTCACAACCAAGAATTTCCATCAATTGAATATCGATGAAAATCACATATATCATAAGAATCGACTCACGAGCATGCTTGAATACAATGTATAGGTACTCGTCACCTCACCTATACGTTGAACATGGAATAAACACGTAGCAAATAAGACTCACTACCTATTCCCTTAAGCTAAGGTTAGGCCAAACACTTACCTCGACCTCCACGATCAAAATCAAGCCTCAAGCACCGCTTTTTTTTTTGAACCCGACTCCAAATCAATCGTATCTAGACATAATCGATCCAATAACATCAATAAATGCTAAACAATTCAATTCCAATGCTTAAACATTCTTTCCAAAAATCCAAAAAATCGACTCCGGGCTCCTTTGTCAAAACACGAGGTTCGGACCAAAACCCGATCACCCATTCACCCACGAGCCCGAATATATAATTTGTTTTGAAATCCAACCCCAAAACGAGGTCAAATTCCCAATTGTTCAAAAAGCCCTAACTCTACCCAAATCCCTAGTTTTCTACCCTTAATCTCATGTTTTAGGCCTAGAAATCTAATGGGTGTTGATAAAAATGGAAGAAAACGAGGTTAGGATTACATACCTATGAAGTTATGGTGAAGAAGTTCTTTAAAAATCGCCCAAGGAGGTGTGGAGAAGAAGAAGTTTGTGAAAAATGGGTTGAGTCCCGTAATGATTCTAGTTTTGGACAAAAGGAATTAACTGGGAAGATTTGACTTACGCGATCGCGATGGATAGAACCCGATTGTAGAGTTGGCTGACTCCCACGCTACGCGATCGTGATGAAAGGAATGCGATCGCAAAGTATACTGAACACAGCCTATCGCGATCGCGACATAGGTATCGCGTTCGCAGTGAATAAATAGCTACCCAGCCCCCAGCCCCACATTTGCACTACGCGTTCGCATGAGGCCCCTCGCGTTCGCGTAGAGAATTTTCCCCAAGCTTCGAGTTCGCGTCCAAGGCCCTGCGTTCGCGTAGGGTAATTCCACCCCGTCCCAGACTTGCTCATCGCGATCGCATGCAGTGCACCGCGATCGCGAAGGTCAAAAGACCTGGACAGCAGATACAGCATAAAACCCAGATTTTTCTAAGTCTAAATCACCCCGACGCCTACCCGAAACTCACACGAGCCCTCGAGGCTCCAAACCAATTATGCACATAACCTCAAAAACATCCTACAAACTTGTTCGTGTAACTAAACAACCAAAATAACATCAAAAACAACGAATTAATCTCCAAAATCCATGAAATTTTCCAAAACTTCTTTAAAATTCAAAATTTGTATTTAAGGTCCGAATCACATCAAATGAAGTCCGTTTCTTACCAAACTTTACAGACATAACATATATATTATATCGAACCTGTACCGGACTCCAGAACAATAATACGGGCCCGATACCACATATTTCACATATATTTACAATTCTAAAATCCTTTATATTTTTCTGAAAACAATTTCTTTTAAAAAATCTTTTCTCAGACTTGGGACCTCGAAATTCGATTCCGGGCATACGCCCAAGTCCCATATTTTCCTACAGACCCTCCGAGACCGTCAAATCACAAGTCCGGGTCCGTTTACCAAAAATATTGACCAAAGTTAACTTTATTCAAATTTCAAATATAGAATTGTCATTTTTATTAGTTTTTCACATAACTACTTCCCGGCTACATGCCCGGGCTACGCATGCAAATCGAGGAGAGATAGAATGAAGTTCTCATGACCTCGAAACACAGAGTAAGTTAAAAATAGACGGGATGACCTTTTGGGTCATCACAAATTTCTTCGCTAATGCGAACACGACTGCCCTCGCCAAAGCAGCAGCAACCTTCGCAAAAGCGAACAGAGACACTTCACAAATGCGAGGGAATTCTTCGCAAACGCGAACTCTTTCCCTGAAGCCCAGGTTCACAAATGCGAGGCTACTTCGCAAATGCGGCAATCCCATTTGCGAAAAAAACATGGCAAATGCGATGAAACCAGAACCAGCACTAAAACATTTAACAAAAACAATCTGAAACTCATTCGAGTCCCCGAGGCTCCAAACCAAACACCCACACAATTCTAAAAACATGTCGCGAACTGGCTCGCGCAATCAAAACACCAAAATAACCTCTATAATCCTAAAACAGACGCAAAAACACATGAAAATCACAATGAACTTCAAGAACTTCTAGAATAGCAACCATGCGTCCGAACCATATCAAATAAACTCCAAGTGGAGACGTATTTTGCAGGAAAGTTCCAAATGACAAAATGGATGTATTCCAAGTACCGAAACCAATATTCGAACCCGATAGCCTTAATGTTAAACTATGGTCAAACTTAGAAAAGTTCTAAACTTTTAAATTGCCAACTTCCGCCAAATGATGCCGAAACCTTCTAGAAACATCCAAACGAGTTTCAGGCATACGCCCAAGTCCAAAATCACCATCCGATTCTACAGGAACCATCGAAACTCTGATCCAAGGTCAAATACTCAAAAGTCTAACCCTGGTTAATTCTTTCAACTCCAAGCTTCTCAAATGGGAGTTACTCCAGAAAATCCTTTCTGAACCGTTCAAAAACCTGAACCGATGATGCACGCAAGTCATAATACACTATGTGAAGCTACTCGTTACCTCAAATACTGAGCCATATGCAATTGCTCAAACGACCAGTCGGGTCGTTACATGCTCGCCCACTTAAACATACGTTTGTCCTTGAACGTGACATGAGTCGTTCCAAAGCTATCAAATCACTGCATGAGCTCACCATACATACACCTGGGGATGATTCCCCATTACCCAAACCTATGTAGGCCTGACAACGCAACTTAACTGAAGATCTCACTTCATCCTTAGTCCATAACCTTAGGACAGGACCCAACCCTCGATATCTGAAACTCATCATAGGATCCGAGTCTCGCATCGTCACACTGTATAAACCTAAACAAGCTGAATCGAGCCACAATTTTAACCCAGGGCACATTCACATGATGTTTCACATGACTCAAATGACCATAGTAATATCTTCTGACACCATAGCTTCCTAATAACGCTCTGGATACCGGCAATACACTTCACATTGAATAGAACCTTGTTTTAGGCCTCCATAACACTGTCCAAGATGCAAGAAACATGCAAAAACTCATAACCACCCATGAACTCAACAAGCCAAGCAGCTTTGTCGTCCGTCAAGGTCCATTTCCCAAATCTTAGCGAAAATAACATCATACTTCCAAACACTCCTCACCCCCAATACGAAAGAGCGAATCTCAAGCCTAAGAACCTCATCTTAGCCAATACCAGCAGCCCATCTAACGACTCATCACGGTACCATACAGATTCTAACATAACACGGTCCGTACACCAATAAGCAATAACCTAGGCATGTAGCAAAAATTGAGAAAAAGCAAGGTACAATGATTATATAGCAAGTACAATAGATATAACAACAAAAGTACAACTTCATTAGCTCATCTCACAAAGGGAAAACAAAACACCAAATAACCACAAGGAAAGGGTGTCCTACATAACATCCGTTGCGGCGTGCAGCCCAACCCCAAATATATCAATCCACATAGGGATACTCATCGAGCCAAAGTGCTCGGGTTCACTGATCACATGAATGTTGATATCAAGCACAATAGAGTGCACAAGTATCACTATGGGAAATGAATAAAATAATACAACATGGAGGAAAGAAAGCACAACTAAGGTGCAATGAGCAACTAAACATCACGAGGGCAATCTTGCCCGCATCGCCATAAGGCCTGAATGGAGTTACAACATGCGTAGAGAATAATCACATACCTCACAGCCCATCATCGCATAAGAGAGAGACACATACCATAGGATAGTGGCACAAATAATATCCATTCTTCTCGGTAACATAACTACGATAACAATCTCACAAGAGTACCCGAACTTGATCTGATATTAACTACATATTCCCATTGGGCTTTCGAATAGCCCCCAAACTAACCCAAATCCTGATCATTCCCCAACAGGTAAATATCCTTCCAAAGGTCCATAGCAACCTATCTATAATTTATGCCATCAATTATCCCATTCTCAACATTTCTTCACAATCCGCAAACCGTAAATAGTCCGCATATGAGGACATCCAGCCCCAAAACCTCATGAATGCCAGAATTTCCATACTTGACCTCAACTACGCTACTCAAAATTTTGACACATCACTCACACCCCATGATCTTACAAAAACACCCATATAGACGTTTTCGTGTCATATAACAAACCGGAATCCTCAAAAGCCCTAAAACCCAGTAATCACCATACCACTAGCCAAGCATCTACAAACCAAAACACAAAGTGCCTTCCTAAAATGCACACTCTACACATATGATATTCAATAATGCCATCATTCTATTAACTTCTTATATCCATTAAGGACAAAACCATAATGTACAACATATTCCTTACGCCCGTAGTAGAAAGTCTACTCAAGCTATGGCCGACACCATCGAGAACTCTCTAAGCCACGCCCGCATGAAACTAAGCCATCAGGAACGCATCTCCCCAACCCAATCGAGTTACACAAATCTTCCAACCCAAGAGTACTTCCACAAACAACGATAGGGAATTACCATCCAATAAGGGACCAATACTTCCATTGCTATGTTGACCCAACACCACAGAGTTGATCCATTTCTTCGGATACTCCTCGTCTTTCCTCTAGGGTAACTCTTCTTCATGTCGATACACAATGACCCCCACCAAAATTCAATGCAGATATCCTAGCACAAACCACGTAGCCGAGAAGCCCATAAACCACCGTATTTCCTCTTAAGCACCCCATGATTCCTCGACCGAGATGCCCACGCTGAATAGACCTTCTGTGAATTTGAAGTTGCTTCTCCACCCCCATTTGATACTGAAATGTAGATCCATTAATGACGTAGAAATGTCATAAGACACAACATCATCCCATGCAAATCTCAGGTCTTAGTGATATGCAAATTTCGGGCAACCTTTCAATACCGTATACATACGTCCAGAAAAAAGCTGACACAACACCTTACTCTGCAAGCTACTCGTCGATAGTGAACTCCCCCACTTGGCGCGAAGCCATATGATATAACATCCAGTGATCCACATACTCATGATGGTCGAACTCGCTTCCTCCAGTGCTTCGAATGCTAATATGTACCCTTCACTGAGTAGAAACACCATACGAACCACATAGTCTCTAACACCACCAACTATCCTCAATCAACATCCACCTTGTGTCCCTACCACGATCGCGACCACTAGTCAACCAATTAAAACTTCCCAATTTTGTACTTATCAACCAGATGCCAGAACCCGTTGCAGCCCCATGTAAACAACTGAATAGTCTCTCAGTACCTATGCATCCTCAGTCTGGACGACACATTAAGACAATGTTTGAGCATCCCTGGCTCCCTCGTAGTCCATTAAAAACATCACAACCAGTCGCCGCATAACTGATATCGAGTGCGCAATATGATACACGAGTGGATGCAAAGGAACATAAGATATATGCTTCGAGCTGAATCAATGTCGCACGATAAGGAATAAAAGAGGTGGAATTTCCTAATAGGTTATGTAGCCTCTCGAAGATAAGTACATACGTATCCGTACCGATCTGCAAGACTCTACCGAACCTTCTTATGAATCATAGTACCTATGAACCTAGAGCTTTGTTACCAACTTGTCACGACCCATAATCCCTCTGAATGTGTCGTGATGGCACCTAGGCTCTAAAACTAGGTAAGCCTAACACATGCCGAAATGATAACATGTCTTACTAAACAACTATTAATCATGACCCAAAAATTATAAATAAACCAATAGTCTCAACATGAACCGGTAGCACAAGTCATAAGCCCTTCTAGGAGTAATTATACATAATGAATACATCACTATTCCGGAATAGAAAGAGACAATGGAAATAAATACAATAAAGGGTGACTTCAGAGCCTACGAATGCCCATCAGGTGTACCTTAAAGTATCCATCCATGCCAAGCATAAGTCCCAAAACCTACTTGATCCGAAGTATCTGGTTCTGCACAAAAATGTGCAGAAGCATAGCATGAGTACACCAGGGTGGTACCCAGCAAGTAACAAGCCTAACCTCGATAGAGTAGTGACGAGGCCAGGTCAAGACACCCGCCGAACATCTAAATATGTGCAGGATACGACATAAATCTAACAAGGAAGGTATAACCAGGTAATGCCAATAGCAGAAAGAAATCGGGTTACAAACAGTAGTAACGATAAGGAGAATACAAATGGCAACGAGAAATAACCAAGTAATTAAACATCAACATAGTTGGGATATGAATGAAGTATAAATTTGCTCAAGTAGGTAAACGATGTCAACTCACGCAATAAAATCATTTCTAATACACAATTTCAACCATCATACTTCCCGTAATATCATATCATAAATCTTAACTTCCAAACCTTTAACACACATGGCACCTTGTGCCCACATCTTTCCATCTTACTTTGCACAACAAATCCACGTGCCACTCGGTATACAATATCCGTGTAGAATGCTAATTAGGATGTTCAAGAGATTTTATTTATATATCTTAGAGTAAAATTACAGTTCCTAGACCTAGTAAGAAATCAATGAGAAAAATGAGTTTATTTTAGAAATCATTTGGGTGAAGAAAAGTAACATTTTCAAATAAAATACACCATTGAATAAGCTATTGAATTTAATATAGAATTCATACAAATCAAAACATAATAACAATTCTTTTTTAAGAAAATAAAAACCTCAGACAGGTTAAGGAGATTAAGTTGGGAAATAAATTGAAGTAAAGTATGACAACTATTAGAAATGGTAAGTAGCGGAAAAAATGGCGAGTTTTAACTTAAAAGTCACACAAGCAGCATGATATTAATTCTTTTATCTAAATCACTATATTACTAACAACTCAGCAGGACAGGAGAAAACGACTCAAAATAGTAAACTCATCTTGAAAATCAATTCACTAGAATAATAGTATTAGGAAAAGAACTCAGGAAATGAAGGCAAGGCAATAAGTCAATGACAATAACTCAATCCTCGGAAAACGGTGAAAAATCGAAAATACAAATTCTCAGAGGCTCATATGAAAGAATCGAAGCCAATACAATAAAACAAGGAATACAAAATACAAAATATATAGTGGCGCGCAACCCGATCCCACCATATGATATCAATGTCATAATTTACCCTTATTCCACCATATCAATTCACCCTTATTTCACCTGTTGCGGCGTGCAACCTCTTCCCACCGTACAATATAAATATCATGACAATAAACAAAATATGTTGCGGCGCACAGCCCAATCCCACCGTACAATATTAATATCGTAATTCACCCTTATTTAATCATAACAGTCCACCCTTATTCACCTCTTGTGGCGTGAAACACGGCCCTACCGTACAATAACAATATCACAATATAAATATCATCCCTTATTTCACCACCTCTCTTATTTCACGTGTTACGACGTGCAACCCGATCCCCCGTACAGTAATTTAAATCAACAACACAATTCAATAACTCAATTTACAAGAGTTTCTACAATCAAGGGTTTCACTACACGACAACAAAGGAACCACGTAAAAACTGAAGGAATACAACAAACTTTACAAAAATGACAGGGCAGGTAAGGTACGTGATAACTAAGTATGCAATAACAACAATTAGGACATGTAGCAGATAAGCACGAAGTCATAGAAAAAACTCAACAATTAAGAGGTAACAAGACAATAAGGAAGGCAATAACTTCAACTAAGGCATATAAGGCCAAATAATGAGTAAGAAGTACAATAGGTTCTAACAACGTCAAATAAAGCATGTAAGAGTAGACTAAAAACGAGATATTGCATGTTATGAATATTAAATTAAAGGCATGGAAAGACACTAGACAATCTAAACCGGTCAAATGACACATATCGACTGTGTACCCACTCGTCACCTTGAGTACACGGCTTTCACATAACAAGGTAGCACAATTTTACTCAATTTCTAAGAGGTAGATTCTCCCACACAAAGTTAGGCAAGACACTAACCTCAATTCGGCTAACTCAATACTCAATATAGCTTTTCCTTTACCAATTCACCACCACCCGGCTCAATCTAGCCAAAGACGACTTAAATATATCAAACAATGCAAGAGAAAACAATTTCAATTAACAAAGCTATGATCATTATACAATTTGCAAAAAGTCAACAAAAGTAAACCCCCAGGCCCACACCTCGGAATACGATAAAATTTACAAAACCGAAACACCCATTCCGATACGAGTTCAACCACACAAAAATTATCAATTTCTGACATCAAGTCATCCTTCAAATTATCATTTTACATTTTGAAAGCTTTTAAAAAATTTCCTCAAACTTTTCCCTAGATTTTCATGAATTTGATGTTAAATCTAATGTTTAATCGTAAATTACAATTGAAATTGATTAGAGGTACTTACCCATTGTGTCACGACCCAAATCCGAACTCAGGTCGTGATGGCGCCCAACGTCGGGGTCAGGCAAGCACACACTTGTGTTACTAACGAGATTACCTTATTTGATAAATTGTTCCAAAACTTGCCAAATTTTAAGGTTGAAATTGTAGGGTGAAAACGTATAAATTAACCAACTCAAATCAACATAACCAAAAGGACCTTAAATAACATATACAGTGCCAAAATATAGTATCTACTACGTGTGCCAGGACCTAGTGTCACAAGTCTACGGGCGGACTAGTAGAATATACGAAATAAGATAGAATAATTGTGCTACTGTCTGAAGGAAATAGAAAGAAATAACAGAAGACAACTCCAAAGTGCTACTGAGAATCTCCAAGGGAAGCAACTCACCGTGAAGTCGGGTAAAATGTATGCTCTCATGATCGCGCTCCGGTCTGATAACCAGATGCACCTGCCTCAGACCTGTACAATTAAGTACAGAAGCGTAGCATGAGTACATATAAGCAAATATGTACCCAATTAGTATCCCGTCTAATCTCTATGAAGTAGTGACGAGAAGTAGACGTGATACTTACTAGGATCATGGTTAAATAATAGGACTAAATAAGACTAGGCAGGGATAGCAGTCCTAGAATCGCATCGACATGAAATATCAAATATAAATTTATACTTTACCTCTGCATGTCAAATCACACTAGTATATAATAAACTAACTTTTCCTTTTAACATGATGCAGTTTATATAATAACAACAAGACTCTCAGTCAAATATACAGCACATAGTATGCCGGAGTGTACCGCCGAAGCGTCGCGAAAATAAATGTGCACTGCCAAGGGTCGAACGGCTCGACCCATAGATGCATCTATTACCCCGCTCGCGAATCGAACATGCGACGCGGTTGACATAATAATAAGGCTAACCCACTCGCGAATCATACATGCAACACGGGTGCTCGTATACATACACAGAATTATCGGGAAATTTAGAAATTTAATAGAGATTATACTTGCAACAAGAACTTAAGCATCTGAAATTTTGAATGTAACTTCCTAATATTCTCATGCTAATTCGAGGATCATAAGCATCTCAAAATACATTTAGGGATACACGTAAGGCACATAAAAGCATGCTCGTGAGTCCTAAAACTACCCGACATGGCATAATAGAAGCTACGCACGGACTCTCGTCACTTCATGCGTGCGTGCGTATCCCCCACAAATAAGGGAATTTAAATCATTTATAATCACCTATGGGGACAATTCCCTCTTACAAGGTTAGAAAGGAGACTCACCTCGTGCCAAGCCTACTTTCCGGGTCAAGGATGCGCCCGAAACTTCGAACTCGTCTCCCAAGGATTCGAAACTAGTCAAATATGGTATACATAAATTAATCTATGCTGAAAGGTATGAAATTTATCTAATTAAGCCGTTATTCAACCTACTTGAAGAAATCCCAAAATTCACCTCCCGGGCCCGCATTCTTGAATTTCGGAAGTTTTTGAAGGAAACTATTTCCCATAACCTAAGGATCATTAATATCTAGTTTTTGTATGATTTCGTGGCAAATCCATTGGAAATTCCCCAAATTTTCATAAAACCTAGGTTACTACTCTAACCCTTGATTTTTCACTAATTAGGTAGTTAATCTAGCTAGGGATTCATGCATTAAACTAACACTAGAGTAGAATTCACTTACCTTTCAGAAGCTAGGTCGTGGGGCTCTTTTCCAAGCTCTCAAAGTCTTTAATGGTGGGAAGAAATGGAGGAAAATGAACATTTCTCGTGTTTAAAAGAACACACTGCCTACAGTGGTTCCGCACCTGCGGCTCAAGGACCCCACCTGCGGTCCCGCACAAAGGCTCGCACCTGCGGAAATTGGACAAGGGGGCAAAACTCGCACATGCGGAGTGGAGCCCGCACCTGCGGCTCCGCTCCTGCAAAATATTGTCCGCACCTGCGAAGAGGGGCAGCCTCACCTGGGGCCGCACCTGCGAGGCCTGGACTGCATGAGCGGTCTCGCGCCTGCGTCTGGGAAACAGCACCTGCGGTCACACCAGATCAGGTGCACCAGCAACTGCTTCAGCTAGTTTTTGGCCTCGTTTGGTACCCAGGAGGCACCTGGGCCCAACCCGAGCCCCCGTCCAAATATCAACAAATTCCCAAATCATAATACAGACTCGCTCGAGCCTTCGGAACACCCAAAACAACACTAAAACTCAAAATCACACCTCAAAACCCCTAAAATCAAAACTTAAGAACTTCAAGTTCTTGAATTCGAAATCAATGCGCCGAACCAACCTATACTACTCGGAATGACACCAAATTTTGCAAGCAAGTCATAAATGACATAACGGAACTATTCCCGGTCTCGAATTCCTTTCGGACCTCGATAACAAAAAAACACATTCCATACCAAATTTCAAACTTAAGGAAACTCTTATTTCGATATTGGGCGCTAAAACGCTCCTGGGTCATCCAAAACCCATTCTGAACATATGCCCAAGTCCGAAATCATCATACGAAGCTAGTGGAACCGTCGAAACTCGATTCCGAGGTCGTTTACTCAAAATGGTGACCGGAGTCAAACTTTGCAAAAAAGACCAACCTTAAGGAACTAAGTGTTCCTATACTACTCTAAACACTTCTGAATCCCCAACCACCCGTCCCCGCAAGTCATAAATCACAATAAGCCGATGGGAAGTTTTATTTAGGGGAATGGGGTTCTAATACGCAAAACGACCGGTCGGGTCGTTACATTCTCCACCTCTTAAACAAATGTTCGTCCTCGAACTGGTCTAGAATCATACTTGAAGTGCTGAATAAGTGCGGATATCTGCTTCGCATGTCCTCCTCGGACTCCCAGGTCGCTTCCTCGACTGGTTGGCCCCTCCACTAGACCTTCACAGTAGAAACTCTCTTGGGCCTCAACTGGTGATCATGTCTATCAATAAACGCAATTGGCTCCTCCTCGTAGCCTAACCTATCATCCAACTGAATAGTGCTGAGATCAACCACGTGAGAGAAGTCGGCGTGGTACCTCCAGAGCATGGATACATGAAGGACCGGATGAATTCCTGATAAACTCGGAGGTAAAGCTAGCTCATAAGCAACCTCCCCAACTCGCCTCAACACCTCGAAGGGACCTATAAACCTCAGGCTCAGCTTGCCCTTCTTCCCGAACCTCATAATACCCTTCATCGGCGAAGCCTTCAACAGAACCTTATCTCCCTCCATAAATGATACATCACGCGCCCTCTGATCTGCGTAACTCTTCTATCTGGATTGTGCTATGCGGAGCCTCTCCTGAATCAACTTCACTTTCTCCAAAGCATCTCTCACCAGGTCGGTGCCATATAACTTAGCCTCGCTAGGCTCAAACCACCTGATAGGGGAACGACATCGCCGACCGTACAAAGCCTCAAATGGACCCATATCGATGCTGGACTGATAACTCTTATTGTAAGCAAACTCGGCCAAAGGTAAGAACTGGTCCCACTGACCTCCAAAGTCAATCACACATGTTCTAAGCATGTCCTCTAATATCTGAACTGTACGCTCCGACTGACCATCAGTCTGTGGGTGAAATGTTGTGTTGAGATCTATCTGGGTACCCATCTCACTATGCAATGCTCTCCAAAAGTGCGAGGTGAACTGAGGACCTCGATCTGATATAATGGACACCGGCACACCGTGCAACCGAACTATCTCCCAAATGTAGATCTGGGCTAACCTCTCAGAAGTATAAGTAGTAGTCACTGGAATGAAATGCGTCGATTTGGTAAATATATCCACAATGACCCAAACCGCGTCAACCTTCCGCAAGTTCCGAGGTAACCCAACCACAAAGTCCATAGTGATGCGCTCCCACTTCCACTCAGGAATGGGCATCTGCTGAAGTAGGCCTCCTGGCCTCTGGTGCTCATACTTGACCTGCTGGCAATTAAGACACCTAGCCACATACCCCACAATGTCCTTCTTCATCCTCCTCCACCAGAAATGTTGCTTCAGGTCACGATACATCTTCGTAGCACCAGGATGAACCGAATACCGAGAACTGTGTGCCTCCTCTAGAATCCTCCCTCTAAGGCCATCGACATTAGGAACATATAAACGGCCCTGAAGTCTCAGAACACCATCCTCGCCAATAGTAACCTCCTTGGCACCACCTTGAACCACTGTCTCCCGTATCTCTGCCAAGTATGGATCATCAAACTGCCAAGCCTTAATCTCTCCCAATAACGAAGACTGAGCAACCACATGTACTAAAACTCGATGAGGCTCTGAAAGGTCTAATCTCACAAGGCGATTAGCTAAGGATTGAATGTCCAAGGCTAGAGGTCTCTCCTCTGCTGCAATGTAAGCCAAGCTACCCAGGCTCTCCGCCTTCCTGCTCAAAGCATCTGCTACCACGTTTGCCTTGCCCGGATGATAAAGAATGGTGATATCATAATCCTTCAGCAACGCAAGCCACCCGTGCTGCCTCAAATTAAGATCCCTTTTCTTGAACAAGTGTTGCAAGCTGCGGTGGTCTGTATAAACCTCACATGACACTCCAGACAAGTAGTGCGTCCAAATCTTAAGGGCATGAACAATCGCCGCCAACTCCAAATCGTGCACATGGTAATTCTTCTCATGAACCTTCAGCTGGCGCGAAGCATAAGCAATAACTCTCCCTTCCTGCATCAACACACACCCCAAGCCAACGCGTGAAGCGTCGCAATATATTGTATACATCCTAGAACCTAAAGGCAATACTAGAACTAGTGTTGAAGTCAATGCTGCCTTGAGCTTCTGAAAGCTCGCCTCACACTCGTCGGACCATCAGAACGGGGAATTCTTCTGAGTCAATCTAGTCAATGGAGCTGCAATGGAAGAGAACCCCTCCATAAATCCGCGATAATAGCCTGCTAGGCACAAAAATCTCCTGATCTCTGTAGCCGAAGTAGGACGCGGCCAACTCTGAACTGCCTTAATCTTCTTAGGACCAACCTTGATACCCTCTTCGGATACCACATGCCCCAAGAATGCCACGGAATCCAACCAGAACTCACACTTGGAGAACTTAGCATATAGCTTTTGTTCCCGCAAAGTCTGGAGCACGACACTCAAATGTTGCTCGTGCTCACCCAGGCTACATGAGTAAATCAAAATGTCATCAATAAAGACAATGACGAAAGAATCAATATACAGCCTGAACACCCTGTTCATCAAGTCCATAAATGTTGCTGGGGCATTAGTCAAGCCAAAGGACATCACCAGGAACTCATAATGGCCATATCTCGTACGAAAAGCAGTCTTCGGAACATCCGAGGTTCGAATCTTCAATTGGTGGTACCCCAATATCAAATCAATCTTAGAAAACACCCGAGCACCCTGCAACTGGTCAAACAAATCATCGATGCGCGGCAAAGGATACTTGTTCTTAATGGTGACCTTGTTCAACTGGCGGCAGTCAATACACATCCGCATAGCCCCACCCTTCTTCTTCACAAATAGGACTGGGGCACCCCACGGCGATACACTCGGTCTGATGAACCCCTTAGCTAACAACTCCTCAAGCTGCTCCTTCAGCTCCTTCAATTCCGTCGGATCTATACGGTACGGAGGAATAGATATAATCTAGGTGCCTAGAGCTACATCAATGCAGAAATCAATATCGCGATCCGGAGGCATGCCCGGAAGGTCCGAAGGAAATACATCAGCAAACTCTTGAACAACTGGCACTGAATCGATCGGCAGAGACTCGGCGGTGGTGTCCCGCACATAAGAAAGATAGGCCAGACAACCCTTCTCAACCATATGTCGAGCCTTCAGGAAGGAAACAACTCGGCTGGCTGCACTAACTGAGGAACCTCTCCACTCCAGCCTAGGTGACTCGGGCATGGCTAAAGTAACTGTCTTGGCATGGCAATCTAGCACGGCATGATAAGGAGATAGCCAATCCATGCCTAAGATAACCTCAAAATCAACCATGTCGAGCAATAGAAGGTTCGCTTTGGTCTTGAACCCACAGAAGGTGATCACACAAGACCGATAGATCTGGTCTACCACCACATAATCGCCCACATGAGTAGACACATATATAGGAGAACCCAAGGACTCACGAGGAACATCCAAGAAACAAGCAAATAAGGCTGACACATACGAATAAGTGGATCCTGGATCAAATAGCACTGATGCCTCTCTACCACATACTGAAATAGTACCTGTGATCACGGCGTCTGAGGCCACTGCATCCGCTCGGGCTGGAATAGCATAGAATCTGGATGGGGCACCTGAAGACTGACCTCCACTGGACTGAATAGGAACTGGCTGAGCTCCCTCTACCTGGCCTCCACCTCTGGGACGACCTCTACCAGCCTGCCCTCCACCTCTGGGTGGACGAACTGCTGGTGCTGAGTATGTAGGCTGGTAACTCTGTTGAACGGCCTTGCCCCGAAGCTTGGGACAAGTCCTCCTCATATGGCCTGAATCCCTACACTCATAACATCTCACCGGTGACATGGCCTACTGCCCTGAAGAAGAACTTGGATAGCTGGGGGACGGTGAGAACCCTCTTGCATGGAACTGAAGTAAGGACAAGAAGACCCCTGATGACTGGAATACCCGTCGGAGGAACCCTGAATGGCATGTGGGCGGTAAGAACTCTCCGGTGTGGCGCTGAAATAAGGCCTCACTGGAGCACCATGGGAAGGTGGTGCAGAAGCTGAATATGGAGGCCTACTAGGCTGGCCTTTACTTAACTGACCTCTACCCCTGGCTGGGGCACTTCTGAAATCTCCAGAAAATCTAGCTTTCTTGTCTTGTAGACCATGCTCTCTGCCCCTCGATCGATAACCCTCAATCCGACGAGCTATCTCGACCACAAGTTGATAAGGAGTACCCATCTCCACCTCTCGGGCCATGTTGGCCCTAATACCTGAGTGCAATCCAGCTACAAATCTCTGCACTCTCTCAGCATCAGTAGGAAGTATCATAAGGTCATGGCGGGATAACTCAGAAAATCGGGCCTCATAGTCTGTCACAGACATCTGCCCCTGCTCCAGCTTCTCAAACTGATACCGCAACTCTTACCTATCGAAGGGTGGAATATATCTGTCCAGAAACAACTGAGTGAACTGCTCCCAATTGATAGAAGGGGAACTTGCTGGTCTACCAAGGATATACGACTGCCACCATCTGCGAGCCCTGCCCTCTAACCGAAAAGTAGTAAAGTCAACTCTCTGGGACTCCAATATCCTCATGTTGTGCAGTCTGTCCCTGCACATGGCAATGAAATCCTGGGCATCCTCGCCTCGCTCACCCTTGAAAACTGGAGGGTGTAATCGAGTTCATCTATCCAATAACTTATGTGGATCGCCATCCGCAGCTGGTCTGAGCTCCGGTGTTACTACTACGGGCTGGACCCCACCCACGTGCAGTGTACCCGGGGTATGATGTAATGCTGTTGTCTGACTCGCAGCCTGGGCAATAGGGGTCTGGACCCCCCCTCCCGCCTGAGAAGTGGCAGGATCTGCTGGAAATAAACCAGCCTGGGACATAGTGTCCATAAACCGCATCATACGGCCCATGACCTCCTGGAAGTCTAGCGCCGTCATAAATTCCACTGGAGCAGGATCTGCTGGGGGCACCTCGCCCTGCTTCTCTATGATAGGATCCTCTGGTGGTGGTGCAACTGGAATAGCTCTGGGACGCCCCCGTCCCCTACCTCGGGTCGGTGCCCTCCCCCTGCCTCTGCCACGGCCTCGGACAATGGGGGTAGCGGCCCCCTCCCGGGTCTGGAACATCGGATGCGCGCGTCCTCACCATCTGTGAGAGAATAGAAGAATGAGTTATTAGTAAACCATCGATTGCATGATAGAATAAGGATAAAGAGAGATTTCCTAACACCCTATAGCCTCCCAAAGATAAATACAAACGTCTCTGTATCGATCCGCATGACTCTACTAGGTTTGCCCGTGATTTGTGAGACCTATGTGAACCTAGAGCTCTGATACCATGTTGTTACGACCTAAATCCGAACTCAGGTCGTGATGGCGCCCAAAGCCGGGGTCAGGCAAGCCAACACTTGTGTTACTAACGAGATTACCTTATTTGATAAATTGTTCCAAAACTTGCAAAAGTTTTAAGGTTAAAATTGTAGGGTGAAAACGTATAACTTTACCGAATCAAATCAATATATCCAAAAGGACCTTAAATAACATATACAGTGCCAAAATATAGTATCAACTACGTGTGCCAAGACCTAGTGTCACAAGTCTACGGGCGGACTAGTAGAATATACAAAATAAGATAGAATAATTGTGCTATTGTCTGAAGGAAATAGAAAGAAATAACAAAAGACAACTCCAAAGTGCTGCTGAGAATCTCCAAGGGGAGCAGCTCATCGTGAAGTCGGGTACAGAGTATGCTCTCAAGATCATGCTCCGGTCTGATAACCAGATGCACCTGCCTCAGAACTTGTACAATTAAGTACAGAAGCGTAGCATGAGTACATATAAGCAAATATGTACCCAGTGAGTATCCCGTCTAATCTCAAAGAAGTAGTGATGAGAAGTAGACGTGATACTTACTAGGGTCATGGTTAAATAACAGGACTAAATAAGACTAGGCAGGGATAGCAGTCCTGAGATCGGTGCGATCGGATTTAAGTAGGGTATATTAAAGAGAAAATATCATTATTCAGTTCAGAATGAAATAATGGTTCTTGTCCGGTGAAGAGATCCCATGATTTATTATTTTGGAAGGTGGTTATGAGTTTCTACACATCTATTTCGTCGTGGCAGTATTACAAGAGTTGGAACAGGGCTTACATGTGTTATGAAGCATATTGCGGGCATCCGATTCGTGAAATTGCAGCTATTATGGTCGGAGAATGTTATTATGGGCATGCGAATTATGCGGTGCATGTTGTGATTTCAGCAAAGGTTCATGATCATCTTTTGTACAGTGTGTTGTGATTGATTCGATGTTCGTATGTTACAATCGGGTCTTTTGGAGAATTTCGGATGTTGGAACTTGGTTCTAAGGCTTGTTGGCTAAGAAAAAGGAAGGATCTTCAGTTAGGCTCGAGCTAATGTTCTCACATGGGTTAAGGTGGAATAGATATGTGCACGATGTGTTAAACAGTTATTTTGGACAACTCCGGAACAGTTCTTGGCACGTTCGAGGACGAACATATGTTTAAGTGGGGGAGAATGTAACGACCTGACCGTTCGTTTTGAGCTCTAGCGCTTCGTTCGCCAGTTTGAGGCCTTGGGTAGCTTCACTTAATGTAATATGACTTGTACGCGTATTCATAATTCAATTTTTGGAAGTTTGGAGTTGATTCAGATGGAAAATTCTCAATTCGGAAGCTTTAAGTTGGAAGAGTTAACCAAGGTTTGATTTTTGAGTAAACGACCTTGGAATCGGGATTTGAAGGTTCCAATTGGTTTGTATGATGATTTCGGACTTTGGTGTATATTCGGGATGAGTATCGATTGGTCTGGGAGCATTTTAGCGCTTATTGTGTAAAGTAGGCAATTCGAAGGTTTTAGAATTTTCTAAGTTTGGTTTGAAGTGAATATTGATGTTCATTTGGGGTTCTAAGCCTCGAAATAGGTTTGTAAAGTAATTTATGACTTGTACTAAAGTTTGTCGTCATTCCGGAATGTTTAAGTGTAATTCAGATGCGTTCGTCGAAGTTTGAATGTTTGAAAGTTAAAAGGAGGATTTGATCATCGATTCATGGTTTTGATATTGTTTGGTGTTATTTGAGGCCTTGAGTAGGTTTTTGTTATGTTTTGGGACTGATTTGTGTAACTGGACGGGGTCCCTGGGGCCTCGGGTATGTTTCAAATGTGTCTAGGTTGTATCACACTCTTATTTGATGTTTCAACATCGTTTCTTTGGACATAAAGGGTACCTGTCACGGCCCCAAATCCTAACAGGCCGTGATGGCGCCTATCGTGGAACTAGGCTAGCCAACCATCACTTTACTACGCTTTTGTTCAATCATAATATTTCACAATTAATAATAATCAAGCAACCATAGCAAAATTTATATAAATAAGTCTTAACGTCCCCAAAAAATAGTCTAACAACCTCCCAAGAACTGTAGTCAATAGTCATGAGCATCTAGGAATAAATAAATCTAACTCTGCTAAAACTGTAATATATGTCTCTGAATCAAATGCTAAGACTAAATAAGGAAGGGAAATGGAAAAGTTGTGGACGCTGGACAGCTATCTCGAAATCTCATGACTGCTGCTAACGAACCTGCGTCAGCAACTGCTACGAACTAGTACCTGGATCTGTGCACAGAGGCACAGGGAGTCTTTATGAGTACGCCAACTCAGTAGTAATGAAAATAAATCACAGTCTGAGTAATATAAACACACAGAACANAGGCACTCAGTAAAACCTTTCATAAAAACAGCCACTCGGGCCATAATCATTTCTCGTAACAATATTTTTCAGTATCAGCCCATCAGGCATCCTCACAATCACTCTGCCCATCAGGCATCCTCACAGTCACTCTTCATAAGCCCCGCGGGCATCACTCATTCGGTACCGGCGCTCACTGGGGGTGTGTTACAGACTCCGGAGAGGATCCTACATCCCAAGCGTAATAATAAGCCACAACATGGCATAATTCACACACAATATAGGTCCGCAGCCTCACTCATATCATATCATCCTCACAATATAGGCCAGCAGCCTCACTCAGTCAGACACTCTCAATTTGCCCTTCAGGCCATAAATATACCGGGTTCTCGACCCAAAAACAGTATTTCATTTTCAAGAAGTAGTATCAAAATACTCTTAGTGTCAAAACAATTTCACAGAAACGACTGAGTGAAAAATCATAACATACCAGTGAGGAAAAATAGTAAAAACATCCCCCAAGGGGTAACAAATCGGCACGAGGCCCCAAACATGGCTTACAGCCCAAAACATATCATAATGTATAAATACTATTTAAGCAAAGGCTTAAAAATCGGTTTCGCAACTCAATAGTCGCCTAAATAGGAACCATGTTCCAAAGTTTCCACCTTTTTATTTCAAAACCCGTGAAAGGGTGCATAGTCCGGGGTTTCATACCCTCAGGACAGGATTTAAAGACATTACTTACCTCAAAACTAGCCCGAAAACTATTCCGCAATGCGCTTGCCTCTCGAATCAACCTCCGAAGGCTCCAAATCTACCAAGTTCAGATTTTTATCATCAATATATGCTTAAGGAATAAATTCCAATCGAAAGATATCAATTTTACTCAAAAATCCGAAACCGGGCAAAATCTGACCCCCAGGCCCGCATCCCGAAACTCAGAAATTTTGACATAAAAGTGTTCTTCTTCTTATCACGAGTCCGTACATATAAAGAACACAAAATTCGGAGTTCGTTTGACCGCCCAAATCGACCCTTGAAGGTCTCATAATCTCACGCCCCAAAATCCTATTTTTCTACTGTTTTCCATGGATTAAAGACTGGGATTATGGTCTTTAATCACTCATAATCGAGTTTTAATGACTAGAACACTTACCTCAATGAAGAACAAGGATTTCCCTCTTCAAAAAAAAAGAGCTCTTTTCCGTACAACAATGGTGTAAAAAGGGGTTTAGGTCGCGGAGGAAATAATATTTAATTGCCCAGTGATTTGTGCACTGCGATCGCGGATGTACTCACGCGATCGCGAAGAACAAATCTCCCAGGCCCACAGAAGACCCTACACGATCGCAGCATAAGCCACGCGATCACAATTCAATGGAACCTCGACCCACGCGATCGCAACCATTCTCACGCGATCGCGAAGAACAACTGGCTCCGCTCCCCACGCGCCTGGCTAACTCTACGCGATCGCGATGAACCCCACGCGATCGCACTGAATTGACCTCCAAAGCTACGCGATCCCGACCCTTATTCCGCGATCGCACTGAAAAAATTCACCCCGGTCCATTTTAACCATATGCGATCGCAGCATAAGCCACGCGATCGCAGTGAATAACCTTCAGCTGTGAAAACACCAGAAACTGTAGTGTTTCTAAGTCCAAAAATGCCCGTTAACCACCCGAAATCAATCCCGAGCCCCTCGGGACCCCAATCAAACTTACCAACATATCCCATAACATCATTAAAACTTAGTTTCACTCTCAAAACACCAAAACTAACATCAAAACTCCAAATTTGTATCGGATTCAAGCCTAAGAACTTTGATATTTCTAAATTTTCACCAACGATGCCGAAACTATCCAAATCAACTCCGATTGACCTGAAATTTTGCAGACAAGTCCAAAATGACATTACGAACTTGTTCCAACTATCGGAATTCCATTCCGACCCCCGATAGCCTATTTTCCACTACCGACCAAAATCGCCAAAAACTAACCTTCACCAATTCAAGCCTAATTCTACACCGTACATCACAACATTATTCTGAACACACTCCTAAGTTCCAAATCACCTAACGAAGCTATCAGATCCATAAAATCCACATTCCGGGGTCGTTTACTAATAAGTCAACTCTTAGTTGACATTTCCCATTTTTAAGGCTATTCTTAAGGACTAAGTGCCTGAATTCTCATTTAACCATTCCGATTCCAAGCCTATCAACTCTAACACATTAATAATCGAATAACCAATCTATAATAAGTAAATAACAACAGTTATAATGCAGGTTTTTCGTAACGACAGACCGGGTCGTTACATTCTCCCCCTCTTAAACAAACGTTCGTCCTCGAATGAGTCTAGAGACATACCTGGAGTCTCAAACAAATGAGGTTTTTTGCTTCGCATCTCCCGCTCGGTTTCCCAAGTAGCCTCCTCTACTGGCTGGCCTCTCCACTGCAGTTTCAATGATGCTATCTCCTTAGATCTTAGCTTTCTGACCTCACGAGCTAAAATAGCTACTGGCTCAACCTCGTATGACATATCGCCCTCGAGCTGAACTATGTTGAAGTCTAACACATGAGACGGATCACCAACATATTTCCTGAGCATCGACATATGAAACACCGGATGAACACTCGACAAGCTGGGTGGAAAAGCAAGTCTATAAGCCACCTCTCTAACCTTCTGAAGCAACTCAAAAGGACCAATAAACCGAGGAATCAGCTTTCCTCTCTTTCCGAACCTCATAACACCCTTCATGGGTGACACTTTGAGCAGTATCTTCTCACCTTTCATAAATGATACATCCCTAACCTTCCGGTCCGTATAACTCTTCTGTCTAGACTGCGCCGTGCGAAGTCTCTCCTGAATCAACTTTACCTTCTCCAACGCATCCCGAGTAAGATTTGTGCCCAATAACTTAGCCTCACCAGGCTCGAACCAGCCAACCGGAGATCTACACCTCCTACCATATAAAGCCTCATACGGGGCCATCTGAATACTGGACTGATAGTTGTTGTTATATGCAAACTCCGCTAATGGCAGAAACTGATCCCATGAACCACCAAAATCAATCACACAAGCCCGTAACATATCTTCAATATCTGAATAGTCCGTTCCTACTGCCTGTCGGTCTGAGGGTGAAATGCAGTGCTCAACTCTACATCAGTACCCATATCTTTCTGTACGGCTCTCCAAAACTGGGATGTGAACTGAGTACCTCTGTCAGAAATAATAGAAATCGGAACTCCATGAAACCGGACAATCTCCTTAATGTAGATACCAGCTAACCGCTCTGAAGTATAAGTAGTACTGACAGGAATGAAGTGCGCGGACTTGGTCAATCTATCCACAATGACCCAAATAGCATCAAAACCCTTCGAAGTCCGTGGAAGCCCAACTACAAGGTCCATGGTAATCCTCTCCCATTTCCATTATGGAATATCTAAACTTTGAAGCAAACCACCTGGTCTCTGGTGCTCATACTTGACCTGCTGGCAGTTGAGACACCGTGCCACATACTCAACAATATTTCTTTTCATCCGTCTCCACCAATACTGCTGTTTCAGATCCTGATACATCTTCGCGGCACCCGGATGTATAGAATACCGCGAACTTTGAGCCTCTGCTAATATCAACTCTCGAATACCATCCACGTTGGGCACGCCAATACGGCCCTGCATCCTCATAACTCCATCATCACCAATAGTCACATCTCTGGCATCACCCCG